>JBBPOD010000161.1:0-27562 GCA_038091255.1 Tylopilus intermedius | reverse complement strand
TGGAAAGGTTGTAGAAGGTATCCACACATGGAGACAACAGACATCCGAGTTCTCACCCCCTTCATCACCATGCGCTCGCGAGGATGCCATGGAGGTGGACACACCACCATCCTCTCCTACCCACGGTTCGCCTATTGTCGCTGCACAGACCGCCTCCCCACATTTTGATGCACCTGTTCGTTCTGCGGCAACGCCTGAGAGCGTTACTGTTCCCCATACACCCATCATCGCCTCTGCTGCCCTTCCTTCACCACCCGATTCCAACGAGTTTCCACCGCTCCCTCCTACTCCGAAACCAGTGGACCCCGAAGCAAAGGCTGCCAAGCTCATCGCAGAAATTAAAGCCAGGGCGTACGCTGCACACCAGTCTAGTGACGATGAACGTCCTCTTGAATTTCGTGAACTCGATGACAGCGACGACGGCGACCTCATTGATGATCTCCCTCTAATTAGTAATGCCAAGGAACCAAAGTAAGTTTGGGTTTTGGTGAGCCAACTTTGGATTTCTAATTTTTGCCTTCAAGTTCGCCGTTTTCTGCGTCACGCGCACTACACGATGTATTCTCTTCGCCTCTGTCAAGCGTACCCTCCACTTTCAACGATGCAAACATCGGTCCTCGTACTCGCAGATCCCCAGATCGTGGTTCATCACCAATTCGCCCAATGCGAATGTCTGCGAGGATTCGTAAACCTGCACCGGCCTCTCGCCTACCCGTAACCGTTGCAGAGTTATCGAATTCTGTTGGCAAGTCGAAATCAAAGTCAAATCGCAAGAAACCACATACGACGAATCCTCTGCATGCGCTTTTGCGCGAGAAGGAGCTCGAGAAGAAACGTGGTACTAGTAGTGCCGCCCTGCGTCTCGCAGAAGAAGCGATCAAGGAGGCATCCATTGGCTCTGAAGGTGGAAATAACATTGAGGGTAATTTGCGCTTCACGGACGAGCAAGCTGCCTGGAGGGCTGTTCGTGAGTATCGCAAGTCGACCAGTCCCTCTCGCGACGGCGATGTGGAGGTCTTTACCGTCGGGGATCGCGAGTCCAAGATGTTGGGTTCCGGTGCTGAAGCCATCAACAAAATACTCGCTGGCAACAAAGATAGTAAAGGGAAAGAAAAGGCACATAATGCGAACCAGAAAAGGACATGGGGCGTTCCTCTGTGGATACGATCCTCAGATGAGGATATGGAAGTTGACCGTGTTTCGATCCCGTCGTTATCAGGTCATCCCATTCTTACCTACATGGACGACCTTCGCGGAAGTGGTGGTATGCGATTTCAAACCAACACAAACTGATGCAAGGCTAAACATGTGTTCTTTAGAAGATGAAGATTCGCCATTGAACTTGATTCTTCGTACTGGAGCCCTTGCTACTGTTCCCGCAGATATTTTGTCGTCAAACATCCCTCAGCTTCTTGACATGGGTAAGCTTATTTTCGCAATTGGTCTGTCTGGTGTTGATCCTCGGGCAGCCCTCTTTGCGTCTCCACAAATCACCGATGCTATCTGCATCGCTCTTCGTCATCTGTGGGGATTGAACCCACAAAAGTTCCAGATGTCTTTCGCTGCTATCCTGTCCGTATTAGTTCGACTAGGTGCAAACCCCACGATTCTCGCGGAATATGGGCTGAATTCGGAATGCGCCCAGAGGAACCACGTTGCCCCTGAAAATATTCTAGACGCTCTAAAGAGATTCTTCTCGATCGTGAAGGCCGCAGGTTTGTCAGTAAAACTTGTGCTAAGTTTGATAGCCAGAGACTCATCGAATATACCAGCGCTGGTGCTTTCCCTTCGGATGACATAGCATGCGTGGTGTTGATCCTCGTTATAATGGGACTTGATCCATTGACTTCAAGCGAACTTCATACACAACCAAACATTACCCTGGATGTCATCTGCAATCATGCTGCAACAGACTCCCTCGTACGTCATACTTCATTTTCTCGAGATTACCTGGATAACTGTCGAACAACTTCAGCTCCATGATATTCGCGACAAAGCCCTAAGATTTGCCAGACAACTCACTCCTGTCAACAAGGCTCGATTAGTTTCGTTTTTCACAAGCGGTAGTGGTCGGACGATGTGGATTGCACAGCGCCTCGCTTACTTCCTTCTTGTTTCCCTGCCGGACAGCGCGAATGTATGTCCCTCTGAAACTGGCTGTACAGTATCTGAAACATTCATTCAAGACCAGGCGCTTCCACTTGATCCGCTCATACTGCTGCTTTCCCCAGATGCTGGATCCGGGGAGCTCTTCGACGTCTTGGATGGGTCGACGGATTACGAGGAACTTCGACATTACGTTGATATCCTATCTGTGGCTCTCAATGATATTACGCCGTATGCCGAAGAAGAACGTATTATCATGCAGTGCAAGGGAGTCCGAACAAGCAGAGGAAGCCGATGACTCCTCTCGAGCTCCTCCGCAAAGTCCTAATCAAACACTCATCCTCAATTCAAACTACGAGGTCGACCCAATTTTGCTTGCGGAGCAAGGACTTCCCTGGTATTCCTCCACGTGGGTGGTCAATCTACTAGCTACCAACTTGGGACTCGCTGCTACGTTCACGCACCTCCTCTGGAACTTGGAGGAACTTCGTGCGGCGTGGAGCTGGGCAACCCCTCGGGCCCTTAAGGAGACATGGAAGAACTTTAATTGGAAGTTCTGGGAGCACGATGGCATGAGGGAAGTAGACGAGGATCAGGAACTTGATCCCCATTATCGGGCGATGCTCAAAGTAAATCATTCGCAATCCTTGAAGCAGCGACACTGACTGACTCCAAAAAAAGTATCCGGATGCGCCAAACAGCTGGTATTTCGTGATATTCGCGATATCCTTCATTGTTGCGCTGGTTCTCATTTACAAGACGGACTCCACGCTTCCCTGGTGAGTGGTCCTGAGTGGCCGCATCACGAGACCACTGATACTGAAGCTCCACAGGTGGGGCTTCATAATCGCATTATTGCTGGCTACGTTGTCTATCCTCTTCTTCGGAGCGCTCTACGCCATCACCGGTTTAGGTTTCATCATTCAGCCGTAGGTCGCAATCTCATTCGTAACATAAACATGACACTGACGCGAAAAAAGATTCGTACAAATGATTGGGGGTTTCTTACATCCTGGAAAGCCAATGGCGAACATGTACTTTGTGCTTTACAGTTACAGTGAGTTTGCGTGCAATCGTCAGAGACGAGACGAGTGAACAAACTGTTGGCAGATACCGTGACACAGGCACAATTACTTCTCCGGGATCTCAAGATCGCTCAATGTAGGTCCACATCCCAACATTCTGCTCGTCGGGTTTCCTCTGACTGGTTGTAGACGCGAAGCTTCCTCCTCGTGCTGCATTTACGGCCCAAATCATTGGTACTCTCTTTGGAGCAGTGTTGAATTTTAGTAAGTAAAACCAAGGGCTTATCCGAGCTGAGCCATTAATGCTGACGTTTACGCAGTTTTGATGAACTCGATTGTTACGAATCAACGAGAAATTCTTCTTTCGATTCAAGGAACGAATATTTGGTCTGGCCAGCAACCTCAGGGATACAACTCCCAAGCTATCGCCTGGGGTGGCCTTAGCCATGAGCTATTTTCAGTAGGACAGAGGTATCAGTGGGTCCCATGGGCTTACCTGGTCGGGTTATTTGTTCCCATTCCATTCTGGGTTGTGCATCGCTTCTACCCGAAGCTACGATTGGACTACCTGTACACCCCGGTCATTGCGTATGTCCAGGCTTCATTCCAGGTCGTTCCCGAGTACTGAAACGCCACAGGTACTTTATTGGATGGCTTTGCGTAGGCATCAATTCATCGATCTTGTCCTACTTCGCGGTCGCCTTCCTTTCCCAGTGGTGGTTGCGCACACGCTATCCCCGTTGGTTCGCTCAGTACAACTACATTATTGGAGCTGGTGAGTTGCGCTAGCTAGTCACAGTGGGCACCGGAGCTGAAAGTTTGAGCAGCTCTCGACGGAGGAACTCAAGTGATGGTCTTTATCCTCTCTTTTGCAGTTCAGGGTGTGGCAGGAACTTCCCATCTTTTCCCCAGCTGGTGGGGCGCGAACCAAGGTGGAAATTACGACCATTGTGCATACCTGACATGAGCGTTCTCGTCGGCATGGTCTACAACCTGTGCGCTCGAGACTGGGCGATTATCGGTCTAGATAGTAGCCTTACAGTTCGTTATCGATGGAGAAGTGCTGAAGCTGAGAAGATCGAGGCCTTCCAAAACCAGTGCTGTAATGCCATTAAGAATGGCACAGCCACATCTTCCATGCGCCGTCGCCACCGCGGCATTGTCGGCAGACGGGCGGAGCGACACTTGACGTGGAGCGAACATGCGCTGACGTTGATGACTCAGTATGCGGTGAATGTCTCGCTTAAACACCCTCTCGACAGTCTCGACTTCCGGTCATTACCCTCGTCGGTGTCCCGTAACGAATTTGAGCAAGTCGCCGACCCCGTTTGTTGTTCTTCCGAGAACAAAAGGCCCAGTCTTCGTAACCACTGCCTGAGTACAATGGAAACAACATGCTTCCAACACGCAGCTCAACTTCCGTGAATTGCTATATAACATCTCAGCGAGGATCCAAACTTCTCCGTGGTTGCTGGCCCATATTCACCCCTTTGACTCCCCACCCACATGCTCGTCGCCCGGATGCGACGTCTCCTTCCTCTATTGTTTTTCATGCCTGCTGTCCAGGTTTCTGCTAAGGATGATTCGCTTTGTGAGTCCGATGGCAACCCCTCCGAATCTCCTTACTCCTTTTGCAGTCACGTCGTCCGTCACTTACTGTTCAGAATCTGATGCGCTCCTTATTCAACAATTTGACGTCGTGTACTTTCAGAAGAACTCCTCCGTCTGGTTTAACATCTCTGCAGCAAGCGTCGTAAGTCTCACAATTCAAGCATTGTATCCCTGGTTTCAATGGCTTAACGGCAGGAACCCAACGTCAACGTGTCCGCCAACATTTTTCTGAACGTCTATGGAATGCACCCTGTCAACTTCACACTCGATCTTTGCTCACTGTTCCATGGAGCATTGTGCCCATTACCAACTTACAACTTCACTGGATCAGACTCCGTCTCCCTCCCTTCTTCGCTCGGCGTCAATGGCAAGATCCCAAATATAGCCTTTCGAATACCAGACCTTGAGGCGTGAGTTTTCAAGTAAACGATTTATTGACGTCGCTGCTTAGAATCATCTTGCAGTTACGTACAATTAACACTCGCCGACGTCCCTACCGGCCAGTTGAAAGCTTGCGTTCAGGCAACGTTGTACAATGGCTGGTCGGCCCATCAAGTCGCGGTGGAGTGGGCCACAGGCGCCATTGGTCTTCTTGCGCTCCTTTCCGCGATTTGGCATTCACGATCACCGGATACTCTGGCACCATTTCGTTTGTTCGACCTATTCTATCTCTTCCAGTGGGCGGCTTGGACGGCTCTTCTAGACCTGAATTATTCATCGCTTTTGCGTCCAACTTCTCGTGGGCACTGGGGCTGTTCACAGCTTCGCCAACTTCCCCCATTCAGCTTTCCATCAACAACATGCGCCACCTTACGGGAGGAAACATGGCAGATGCAACCTCTGGCTCACCGGTCGCTTTGGTCAATAGGAAACTCAGCCCTTATAATGCTGTGGCTACTCTCGGCACCAGCTATTCAACCACCCACCTTGCAACGCAGACACTGGCGGTTCTTGGTAACTTCGCAAAACGAAGTCTTGTATCACCAGCTTTTGCTGGTGGTGTGCATGAGCTAGGCTGGTATCCCCATTTACGTGGAGTATGTGGGAATTGCTACACCCAATGCGTTCATGACCATATTCCTGGTGGCCATGATGATTTTGGCCATCCTGGCAGTGACACTTGCGCTAGGCTACGGAATTCTTGTGCTTGCCAGTCGGTGGATGAAACACACAGACCTTTCGCGTCCTAGAGAACTGTATCCAGCGTTTTCATACGCATGGTTACTGCGTATGGTGAGTGTGGAGCGGTTTCCTAAAGTTGATATAGCTGTTTACGTACCTAAACCAGTGTCTTATTGCCCTCACTCCGGTTAGCATCTTTGCGATGTATCAGTGGACGCTGAAAGACTCCTGGTTGTCTATCTTGCTTTCCGTGCTGATCGTGGCGTTGCTGGGTTTTTCTCTGTTTCCATTTTCCACATCGTCCGCCTCGCAATCCATGCAACACCATATACGTTGTACACGCGGCCCAAGATCTTTGCCGCATACAGCCCTCTGTTTGCCCTATACCGTCCAGAGAGATATTTCGCAGGCATTCCATTCCTCGGCATCCTTGTGAAAGCTATGTTCACCGCTTTCGCTCATACAAACGGAGGGGTGCAGGTTATATCGATCCTGGTCATCGAATGTGCCGTCCTCGCTTACTTGCTAGTCCTCAAACCTCATAAGACCAGGGGAGCCGATATTCTCGGAACGTATCTGGCACTCACACGTGTCATATGCACTGGTTTGCTGATTACTTTTATGCAAAGCCTCGAGGTTTCTGCCATCACTCGTGTTGCAGTCGGCAGTATTATAGCGGTCATCATCTCCACTGCCGTTATCGTCATGTTCATCGACATCCTTGTCAATTTGGTCAACGTGCCTGCCGTTTTCCGACTACGTCGACCTCCATCTTCCGATGCATCGACTCTGGAGAAGGGAGAGAAAGCAGACATACCTGGACGGCCTCGAAATCCGACGCCGGAAAGGAACGTGCCGCTGGATCCAAATATCAGTCAACCGTATCCAGAAAGCCCCTCAGATGCTGCCACTGAAGAATACAGTGCTTACTCTGAGGAGTCTGGCTCCACGACGCTTGGGTCACTGCTACCGCGGCGTTGGTCCTGGCAACAATCCGCTGCAACGCATTCGCGCACTCCTTCACAATCGCAATATTCATCGACGAGTGCATCGTCGCCTCGTCATTCCCACCCTCCTTCACCACTGTATCCACAGCCAGTATCACAGAGTAGACATCCAACAATCGACGAACACGAACCCCATCGCATTTTAGATGCTTTCCGGACTTGACATAGTATTCCATCTCTAGTTGTCGTGCATTATCCATTGCATTCCGATCTGCATTTGACTTTATGATACTTGATCATCTTTGCACACGTCCTCTTGAAGTATAAACCCCACTAGCTGCACCGTACATAGCTACGGTGGATAGTTTATGTCGCTGACAGTTTTTACGCGCGTTACATGTGACATGTCACTCGTCGAAGAGGGGCGCGTTGTGGGTGTCGCGAGGCTCATTACAACCATCCTCGAGGCAGACTCGACCAAATCTCAAAATGCCTGCAAAAAGCTCTCTGAGAGACAAGAACAGAAAATTGACATATTTCTTCGTGCAGAAACCCTCTGTCTGTTCCGCCGCCGGCGACGTCCACGGCAATGTCGGCGCCCACGACGCGGAGGAGGCCAGCGACCCGAGCCTCAACGGCCGCTGCAGATCGCGAGTACTCCATGAATTCTAGTAGGTAACGTTTGTATTCGCCTCTGCTACTTCCTCATTCCCTCCAGGCGCACCTCCTCAGACGCGCAGCGCTTCCACAGCAACGCGCAAACGTGCTCGTTCACCTGATAGCAACGACCCCAGCATATCTGTTACCCAACCTCCTAACCCAAAATCCCCAAGACAACCTACGAAAACTTTCATGTCTGAAACGCCTTCCAAGCGCCTGCGGCCTGTCGTATATGTCAATTCACCTTCTTCCTCCCGCAACTCCCTGGCTCGGAAGCGGACATCAGTACAGGCGCCTAAAAGCTCTTTGGTTTGGTTTCTTCACCTTCAGATTCCAGTAAGCAAGTTGTTTGCAGTAGTCAGTCTGATGAGGAGGAGCTCGTTCTCCCCATCCCAGAACCGCGTGACTTTGGAAAGGTTGTAGAAGGTATCCACACATGGAGACAACAGACATCCGAGTTCTCGCCCCCTTCATCACCATGCGCTCGCGAGGATGCCATGGAGGTGGACACACCACCATCCTCTCCTACCCACGGTTCGCCTATTGTCGCTGCACAGACACAGACCGCCTCCCCATATTTTGATGCACCTGTTCGTTCTGGGGCAACGCCTGAGAGCATTACTGTTCCCCATACACCCATCATCGCATCTGCTGCCCTTCCTTCACCACCCGATTCCAACGAGTTTCCACCGCTCCCTCCTACTCCGAAACCACTGGACCCCGAAGCAAAGGCTGCCAAGCTTATCGCAGAAATTAAAGCCAGGGCGTACGCTGCACACCAGTCTAGTGACGATGAACGTCCTCAAAAAAATCATGCCTGCCAACTCAGAGGCTCCCCTCAGCGCTGCACCACCATGAGCAACATCGACGCATCCTTCAAGCTCACCCGCGACACCCATGGAGAACTCATCGCCCCCATTTTCGATCGCATCGCCCTTCCCCTCCAACAAGTCCTCGTTGAATCCGGTCTCTCCATCGACCAACATATCTCTCGCTGCAAGTGGGAAAGTTTGCCGCTGGGAAATCACTAGCACTGCTTAGTCATCCTTCTCGCCAGGACACATTTTGCCTCGGCTTGGTGTGTCGCATTCCGAGAGTTCTCCCCGGGCCATCGGCTGGGTGTGGGGTGTTTTGCCCTACAATGCCCTTCGTACGTAGCTTTCGCGCCAGCACCGCCTGCCGTGTGCGCCAGTTGGCCCCAGACAGCCAACGCTAGCGCACACGAGCCCAATACAACCCACAGTCAGTCTCACCGGTCGCTCTGATTGCAAATCACTCAGCCAGCCAGAGGCTCTTTATATCTTCAAGCCCATCCTCTGCGCGGTCTTCTCCCTACTGTGCTACCCTCGTTGGTCGAACAACAAGTCAGACGACCCCACTGACGTTGCCGAGCCCGAAGACTCCGAAGCAGCCGAGTCGAAGGGCAAGAGTGGCGAACATGCACGCATGGAAAGCTCCCAGGATGAAGGCCCTGCAGGTTCTTCTGCCAGCTTGCCGCCCTCGTCTTCGAGTGGAGACAACGGTGATCCACCCGATTCCCAGCCTCTCCCACCTCAACAAACTCCCACCCAGCTCGATAGCCAAACAGTCCGTACCCGAAATATATCCACAGATCCTTGCCCTCCCCATTGCTTGACGCCCTTCTCTTTCCCGGTTTTTACAAGGCTGTTGTTGTGCATAATCCTGAGGTAGTCGCTACCATTAAGGAGATGATGAAGCGTGGACAACCATATCTTGGTGCTTTCCTTCTCAAAGACGAGAATGCGGATAGCGATGTTATCACGGATATCAGTTCGGTCTATCCAGTCGGCGTGTTCGCACAAATTACGAGCGTATTTGCTGCAAATTCTGGTTCGGGCGAAGAAAAGGAAGAGGGTCTCACGGCTGTCTTGTATCGTCACAGGCGGATAAAGATAACACAATTGCTTAAAGCTGGAGAACGTCCACCACTCGCCGAGGCTGCACCGGAAGATGTCCAATCGGTCACACCACCAGAGACGACCCCGCCATCCCCACCTCCCGATCACGTTATAGATGAGGTCTCAAAGACCCCACCTGGTGGGTCATGACGTATCGTCTGTGAGTCATGATTCTAATGAATCGCAGCAGGCCCAGTACAAACATCGTTCTTGCACAACCATGCCATCTCGATTGTCCAAGTCGAGAACCTTGCCAATCAGCCCTACAACAAAGACGACCAGTATATCCGTGCCTTCATGTCAGAAATCGTCTCCATGTTCAAGGACATTGCTCAGCTCAATCCACTCTTCCGTGACCAGATCACCAACTTCTCGATCGACCAGGTCGCTTCAAATTTCTTCGACGAGCCAGATAAGCTCGCTGACTTCGCGGCAGCCGTGTGAAGCGGCGAAGTTGGTGAGCTTCAAGATGTTTTGGAGAGTCTTACTGTGGAGGATCGGTTGCGCAAAGCGCTCTTGGTGCTCAAGAAAGAGCTTATCAACGCCCAATTGCAGAGCAAACTCTCCCGCGACGTTGATAGCAAGATTGCCAAGAGACGGCGCGAGTACTACTTAATGGAACAGCTAAAGGGCATTAAGGAGGGACTCGGCATGGAGTCGGACGGCAAGGACAAGCTAATCGAAAAGTTCAAGGAGCGAGCTGCTGCATTGAAAATGCCTGAGGGTGTTCGAAAGGTCCTTGATGAGGAGCTGAATAAACTCATGGGCTTGGAACCCGCGGCTTCGCAGGCAAACGTAACTCGCAACTATCTGGAGTGGCTGACCTAGGTCAGTATTTCGTTCTTTCATCGGTTTATATATTCATTCCATGTTCCTAGATTCCTTGAGGCCAGCATTCTCCAGAGAACTATTCCATTTCGCATGCCCAAATCTTGACGAGGGTCATTATGGCCTAAAGGACGTAAAAGATCGTATCCTCGAGTTCCTTGCTGTTGGCAAGCTCCGTGGGACAGTCGAAGGGAAGATCATCTGCCTAGTCGACCCTCCTGGTGTTGGAAAAACCTCTATTGGCAAACCCATCGCACGTGCATTAAAAAGACAAATTTTTCGGTTCTCGGTCTGCGGATTAACTGATGTGGCTGAGATCAAAGGACACCGGAGGACTTACGTCGGTGCTCTTCCGGGAAAGATTATCCAAGCCTTGAAAAGCATTGGCACAGAGAATCCTTTAGTGTTGATCGACGAGGTGGACAAGATTGGAAGGGGAATTAATGGAGATCCCGCGAGTGCGTTGCTAGAAATACTGGATTCCGAACAAAACAATGAGTTCTTGGACCATTAGTGCGTATCGACGTGCCGATTCCGTGAGGTTGGATCGTGAGCTGACGGTGCGCATTTAGTATGGATGTTCCTGTCGACTTGTCCCGTGTTCTCTTCGTTTGCACTGGTGCGTTGTTGCGATGTCATTGAAAGATTCTACTCATAGATTTGTCAGCAAATACTCTTGATACTATACCCGCACCCTTGCTCGATCGAATGGGGGTTCTCGAAGTCAGTGGGTACGTCTCGGGGGAGAAATGTGTCATTGCAGAGAAATACCTCGGTCCTCAAGCGAAGGAAGCCTCTGGACTCAAAGAAGCCGACGTTCTTCTCGAGACGTCTACCGTAGATGTGCTCATCAAATATTACTGCCGCGAGAGTGGTGTGCGGAACTTGAAGAAGTACATTGACAAGGTATGATTGTATACCGACCTTTGGCCGTATTCTTAAATTTCTTTCGCAGATCTACCGCAAGGCAGCCCTCAAATTGATCCTGGATCTTGGTGAAGACGTGTTCCCGGAACCAACACCCGGTCCCAAATCAGCTAGTGCAGAATTGCGCACCGTGGAACCCAAGAGCCACGACCAAACGAATCGAGTGAAATCTCTGCCGAAACTTCGTCTCATGAGTCATCAAACCGCAAAACCGTGACCACCCAAGAGCGACAACCACTTGGAGTCCCTGAACACATTCGTGTCAGGATCACTCCGGAAAACCTCAAGGATTATGTCGGGCCTCCTGTGTACCACAAGGATAGGATGTCTGTCACCCCCCTGCGCCACCCGGTGTTAGTACGGGCTCGGGTACCTAGGCAATGGGCCAGGCGCTGTCATGCCCGTCGAGGCCACGGTGAGCACTTTGTGAATATTTCCGCGGCAATTGGAACTCAAGTGCGACGCTAGAGCATGCCAGGCAAGAGTGGTCTGCAGCTGACCGGAAAGCTTGGTGAGGTCATCCGAGAAAGTGCTCAGATTGGTCTCAGTTGGGTTAAAGCCCACGCATACGAAGTTGGGATAACCACATCCCCGGATGAGCAATTTTTGACCGATAGGGATATCCATGTTCATATGCCTGAGGGAAGCGTTGGAAAGGAAGGTCCGAGTGCCGGCACCGCTATCCTATCTGCTTTCGTTTCACTCTTTTCAGGGGCGCATATAAGTCCTGATATCGGTGAGCATCACTCAGATGCTTGTCGCAGCTGCACGTTACTTACGTACACTCTTCTGGTAGCGATGTCAGGTGAAATTTCACTCGTGGGCCAAGTTCTGCCTGTTGGTGGCCTGAAGGAGAAGATCCTCGCGACGCACCGAGCCGGAATCAAGACGATCCTCGCGCCTGCCGCAAACCGCGCTGATATCGAGGAGAACGTTCCTGAGAGCGTCAAGACCGGAATCCATTTTGTCTACGTGGAAGACGTGAAAGATGTCCAAAAAGGGTGTTCGGAAGACGATCGTCGATAACGTCCTCAACAAGCTCATGGGCAGCAACCTGAACACAGGAGCGAGCACTCCGTTGGGTGAAGGGTCAGAGAATGGAGACGCTGGCACGAAGGAATACATCCTGTCCAGTCTGATGTTACAGAATCGATGCCCCACTGCTGCAGCTCCCTCGACCAGGTCACTGGCTGCTACAACGTCGGTCCGTGCGGCGAGTCACTGGACCGTCGAAGAACCGTCGAGACCAGCTGGCAAGGCAGCAGTGGTAGTTTTTGCCTCCTTTGTCACAGCCTTCAAGCGAAACTGCAAGTACAGTTGAACCTGCCTTAGTGAGCCGCATGTAATCTAGTTCATCACATCTTATTGACTTGGACGTAGATTACGTCAACCTGAGACCTAGAAAACGAGTTTGCGACCATGTTGAAACTGTCTAAAGTGTGTACATATATGTGGATTGCGAGTCGCCTTAGAATCTGAATTTATGGTTGCTTAAGGAAAGGAACCCGGGCATAACTGGGCTGCACAAGAGAGGCTACAATGTGTTCGGGGAATGCCCGCATCCGAGCATCATGGCTGATCCTCCTACCACTCCAAGTATCAGGAAGAGCATGATTGCAGCCAGTCGTGCGAAGTCGAAAGCGATCGCAAACGCACCTCCAACTCTTAGGCACATTCCTCGTCCATTCGTTCGTCATTCTCAACGCCATCGAGGACTCGGGTTCTCTGCAATAACGCCACCGTGCCGCGCGGTCTGTCAGTACATCAATGATAACAGTGATCACCTCATCAGATGGCCGCATGCCTATGGACTCAGATGCTATGAAACGCAGAACTTCACCTCTTGCTCCCCCATTACAACCTTTGCTCGGTTCTCGGTAACTAGCAAGACCCCGCAAGCGATACTTCAAACGTCAAACAATGACCTTCGCATCTTCGTTATGCCCCTACTTGTCTCGCGACCATCCCTGTGAGACAATCCATCGTGATGCCAGGCTTGGATGATCAAGATTCCTTACTCTTGGCTGCGGTTCCAGATGCCACAGTAGATGAATCTGTGAATGTCATGGCCTTCTCAACACAATCGCACCATTTCATTTTCCAATAGCCAACACTCACTTGACCTAGTTCCTAAATGCCCACGAGGAACTCACTACCGTGTCCGGGCCACCCAGTTCTTGTTACGCGAGAGTATATGGCAACGTCACCACGTCACCCGATGCTCCCCGACAGCGCTGCAATCGCATGGTCGCATCTGGCGCGCGCGTTCATCCATACTCGCTACATCACGCGTCCGGTCCACATCAAAGTCCGGAGGTCCTGCACACAACTGGTCAACGGTTTGCCCTCCCGCCGCTCACTGAGATGACGGATCCTCGCTCTCATACGGACCGTATCAGACGTGACGACCAACTGTATCGTACTGCTCGGAACGCACCACTCGAACGCCTACTATCCCCGTCGCACAACACATCGGGATCAACCTGGCGCCGCGACGCGTCGCACCACCCGGACTCGGAACGGACATTCTCGCGACTACGCATTCCGACCGCTCGAACACACGTCATCTATTCGACCTCGTATAATCTCCTACACACTTCACCATGTTCCACAACTTACGGGCCCATATATTCATTCACATCGGTCTTGGGTGTACCTTCGTGTAAATACTGGCATCGCGCGTCCACATGCCTCACTCCGGTTATTTCCAGTCTCGTACTCACTACGACTGGAGGCAAGCCACTACATGCACTCCTTTCATAGGTAACCTTACCCATTCCTTAGTCGGTCGTCTTCCGGTCGTTCCAGCACGGACGGCGCTTGTTTTTCGAGCGAGGAAATGGACATGCCTGCGTACCTGAGGGTGTGAGTAGCTATCTTCGAAATGCGAACGATTCGACTGATATGCCAGACCGGTTAGGGTATGAACTTAGACTGGGATCAAACATACATTGTGGATGGTAGAAGGGATGTTTAAACTTTAGGGCACGGATCTGACGTGTGGTACCCAGGGATGCAGTCCTGTACACGATCTCCTCACTCTTTACTCTCAGAACTGGATCGACACCAACGCATATTTTCAACTACGGAGGACAGTTTGGAGAGCAATTTCTCTGGGCTAACGTGGATATCCCCAACGATCCCAAGCAGGTACTGCTGCAACCGTGTTGCCTCATGGACACATCTACTAAACGGTAGCGCGCCTTTTAGACGTTTCACGAGCACGAGCAGTGTACTCACCTCAACCTGACAGGTTTCTAGGACACTCTACGACAGCAAGGGCCTTGAATTAGCGATGTGAGCTATCAAGTGTATCGATTGTCTTACAGCACTCATAATGGTCGATGCAGGCTCCCTTTTACAATTTCTTTGAGGACTTTGCTGTCGATGTCACACGTTGGCGCACGTTACTACTAAACGCGGAAGCAGAGCTGGTTCATCTCATTGGGATAGTCAGTTCTCAACTCAGGTCGGCAGACTTGGACGGTGTAAGGAGGATGGAAGAAGCAGGAAGACTTATGTAGAGTCACCGAATGACCATAGAGCACCTGGCACTGGAACGACAACTGCCTTCCCCGGTGCAGGAGAAGCGAACCGTCGACAGGAATCTGTGAGATATGTTCCGGGCATTCGTGTGGATGCGGGATGTCAATCTGTCGACAGCTTATCATATATCACGAATGCCATAGCCCAACTGGCGTGAATTACTCCAACTGTCACTGCCAGTTCGGACTGCCCCCAGCAATCACTGCTACATTTTTCGTGTCAATAGAGTTCGATGAACATCATCCGTTCAGAGGTGCTTGCAAGTTAGATCCTCTGGCTAGTCAGGAATTTCCATCTCGGCGGTGCACGGCATACCCCCACCAGGTACTTAAAATGATCATCCGATACTGGCATCTGACTTCCTAGTCTTCATGTCATATCCTCCGCCTTCTTACACGGATGCCCAAGCATCACCACCATTACTGTTACACTCTTCCCGAGACCTTCGGCGTTGGGGACCGTGGTGGTTTCCGCGGTGGCAATCGGGGTGGCGGTCACCGCGCCAGTTTGCTCGTCCAACCCCAACAACTCAGAGGACACCCCTCGCCCCCTACTCCATGCATTTCACAACCTTCGTGTGGTCGTCGACGTAACGCGGTTTCCGAGTCAAGTTCTCACGATGGAACTAGAGAAACGTTGGCTGGTTCGTGAACATTGCTGTCGAAAGGTGTGTATGGAATACCGCACGTTTTCAAAATCTGAGGCTAACATCTTGTCGAGGATTGACCGTTGGTGCCATAGTCGGGAACCTCGAGTTGGCGCTTCCCCTGATCGACGTACTCAGGCTTTGGCATACCTACCTTCTCAATTCAATGTGCGGAGGTTTCGTTCATTTCCACCCTTTTATGATAATACCCATACAATAGATGGTATGCAGAAGATACCACAAACATACCCGCGCTGCGTCATTTACCAGCTCTTACGGAGTATCTTGCCAACAACATCGTATATCACCATTGACGATATGCCTCCCGCTGATCATGTTGCAGGGCTCCTCATTACTAACTTACCTCACTCCCATCGAGTTCTCAGCTGGGAGCGATACACCAACACACCCTATGATCCGTTGGGTGCGGCAGCAATTGTATCACAGAGGCGATTCGCTGCCCATATCATGGTCACTTGGCGATCATTCATGAGCACCGTTGCACACTACAGGCTGCTGAAATACCTGACGACTCCATAGTATTCCAGATTGGCTCAGGCTATGCAATTAAGAAAGACTTGCAAGTTCGCGAATGTTGTGAGAATTGATGATTTCCTCTCGTACGTTCGTTCTCCAGCCTACTCTGATGCGCCCTGTGTGACCTTTCTTACGTTTCTGCAGTGGAACGCTGCACATGCATGATAATCGGCGTGACACGACTCGTGCTACGCCGATTAAGAAACGCGTTATAGCAGCCGCTCGGCTACCCTCGTCAACCGCACTCACCGTCTCGCAGGTAATCAACAAGTTCGGGTCCAACCCCCGATTGTTGACGGCATGAAAACTTAAGCCAAGGATGTGAGCCTTGATATTTATCGACCGTAATGCTATTCTAACTCCTTAGCCAGTGGAAAGAGAATACTGAACGCATACACAGATGACCGACCATTCTCCGTTGATCTTGTAGGTGCTGTCAGTGTCACTTTTCGCTTCGCTTCGGTGAACCTTCAACCAACGACTAACTCAGGTCATACGGCAGGCCTTGTTCGTACCCAAGATGGTTGATCTTGGTTGGACGGGCCCCGACTTCTTTGCGGACGAAGACGAGATGGTCGTTTACAGCATTGTGTTGCAAGATACCACGCGTGCGTACAGCTCGATGACCTTGTATTACGTTTATATTCAACCAAAATTCACTCCAGCTTTCTGGGACTCATGGCTGATGCACCCGGTTCGTTCTTCGTGCCAACGCTCGATATCGACCTGGCATGGCATACGCATCAGCTCCGGGGGCCCCATTACCATACAAATTGCAAACAAGTCGTGAGTCGATACATTGACCAGTCAGTGCTCATGTTGAATCATGCCCTACGGTATCTCGAGCGCCGTATCCGCCAGTGATAATAAAGTCGAAGAAGACCATCTCGCGACCGCTTTCGACATCTACTGTCGCACCTGGAGTGTACGTACCGTTCCAATCACTTTTATATGACACACACCTCGGGGTTGTCCAGGATCGATGTGGTCTCCCGTGTACCTACTGTGGCTGTCCTCTCCTGGCTGGTGGTCAAGATATATAGTTGCTACGCCAGATGAAGTCGCGACAGACGGAATGGACCCATGTCATGGTGACGATTTGGCGACCAAGTGGAATGAGAGAATGGCTGGCGTAGCTGCCACGTCAATTGTGATTGTTGCACTGATCGGATAACTGTTCAGGTGAGGACGACACAACCAACTTTCGCCAGCTAGTATTGACTCCATCCGAATCTGTTCTTTTCAAGTGTCACTTCCCGACTTTCCTGTTACATCTTCAGCAGTGACCATCGTATCTTTCAGCACCGTCGGTCGAAATTCGCAAAGACTTGCGTGCAGGGATCAGTGCCAAGAACCTGGAGGACCTCGCGCTGAGCGAGCGGTACCTTGCTCGGTACGTGCTCCATGTCATGCTTTTATCCGTGTCCTCATCATCGCGCAGGACGTACCAGGCTGCCTCGCCCCTCCCGCTGTCTGCGTTTGGTCCTGACCCGTACCTCAAGGTGTCTGGGATCACGGTGGTCATGGCTGAGGCGGCTCCCCAGCAACGGGCGGTAGAGGCGCTGCGGACCGCAGAGGCAAAAAGTGACCCCTCTGCCCCCGCGTCGTCGGGTTCCGCATGCGATGGCAGTAGCACTGACCCGGCGACGTACACGCTCACGAACGAAGAACGCTTCCGTCGCGTCGCCATCGCATGCAAGCTCGCCGAACTTTGCATGAATGCGACAGGGCAGGGTGAGAATGACGAGGAAGAAAGGTGGCTCACGTGGTCCGTGCAAGAGGTTCTCGGGCTCGCGGGCATGCAGACGACGCTCGGTACTTCGGACAGCGGGGCGATGTCCGTTGCGCTCGCCGCTCTCGGGTTGGTGTATGCGCGCAGGGGACAGGTCGAGCAAGTTGCTTAGCCACGTCTAGGCTTCACTCATCCATCCCGGCATACGAACTCACAACTTGAAACATGGTATGCCGTGCCACTGTATTTACAGGCCATCTCGCTGCTGCTCCCACCCGGCACCAACGTGGAGAATGTGAGCATCGAGGATCGCTGCGAAGGTACGTCTACGTGTTCGTGTTCCGTCTTGTACTCCCTTCTCTGATGTGGTATTTCTCTGCAGCTGCACAACTCATGAACAACCTCTCCGAGTCGGAACTAATCATGCGGCGACCGTCGTCACCAGAGATGGGCCGAGGCATATATTATCATGCCCTTGTGCCCAACAGACGCGAAGATGCGCGCTTAACATGTTTGAAGGACATTTCTCTGAAACATACGTCGGAGGCCACGCGGAAGCGTTAGAAACCGGCGTTTTCCGCAGTGATATCTCTACCGATTTCAGGATCGTCCCTGACGCTGTTCAAAAGGTCCGCAGCGCTCTTTTGCACAGTCTTGCCCGCGCTAAATATCAATAGTTAGCTGATCAACGAACTTGCTGCTGCTCTAACTGTCGAAGATTTCCACGTGTATGCGATGGAGTGGATAGACAGTGGGATGCGGTTCTACATCGACAGTCGATTCCGAGTCAAAACCATGATCAATCTCGACGTCTCGTCTAAGAACACGGACTCGTTGCGACTGGAATACGATCCGAGACGCTGTCGGCGCCTCCGAGGCGTGGATGCCCACTTCATACTGGTGGCAAGTTGCACAATGCAGACATCGTCACTCATAACCATGGCAGGTATGCAGTGCCAGCGATGACTGCGCGAAGAGCATGCTTAAATAGGTCTATAGGCATGGGCGTGTCAAGACGACAGCATACAGCTACTGTTTTGATTTCGTACACTCTGAAATACTGATAAGGACCAGGCCTCGGGCGATTTGATTGGTATCTGGACATATACAGCCTCGGTCGATCCACAGACAAACATTCGTAGTTATAGCACCAACGTGAGTTGCGTCCTGATCGCTTCGAAGACGAACGACGCTGACTTGGCTCTTGTGTTAGGCATATCACGACCACGTCTCAAGTCAACCCAACATTGTCTGTCTTGCAACACGATCATCTCCAAGCTGGCCAAGGTATGAAAGGCCGACTTCGCACTCGAGCTCTTCCAGCAGATGACCTCGTCGAACGTTCATTGGATCATAGAAAGACACTACCCCAACTGATGTCGATCTAATCCAAGCAAAATGCAACGAGGTCATGTGCTTCTATCATGATCAGCGAGATTGTGCTCTGATTTTACGTAGATTGTCACCCGCTCCGACACAGCACCCTATCGGTCGACGACGACCGCTCCGCGCTCCAGAAGTCGTCCCTGACCCTCCGAAAAGTACAATACCCTCTAATGACCCATCTACAAAACCAACGCGAGCTTATCACCGCTGCCGGGCTTACCAAACCGAATGGTCGTGGACCGAGACGCGATCTTGGTGCTGGCACTTCTACGGTCAGTCCCCGGTCTGTTTCCGTCTTTCACCCGTCGTCTGACCTCGTCGTAGAACCCGAGAGCACGCCGTATCAACCAGGTCTGCCTGGACTCGCCCAATGTGAAAATTAGGAGACGAAACTTGTTCCCATTCCCGCTCCCCACCAGTTTCGATTAGTTCGCTGTCGGAAGACTTGTCAGGCAGCTCCTCCGTCATGTGGACTAGTAGTGATAGGACATTTACTGTACGTTTTTGATACCGTGATCTTCAATGGCTCTGACATGCAACACCATGACAGTCTGCCGACTCCAATGTTTCAGAAAAGGTGTCATTCGAATCGCAGAATACCTAATGAGATTTGTTGGAATTGGTTGCGTCGCCGACCCTGCTACTTCGTTCCGTGTCGATTTGCACAAGCGACCAGACCAGGTAAGCAAGTTCCCAAAGTGGACCGAGCATCATCTTGAGTGGTTCTCACAGCTTTTCCAGCCGGCGACGCAAGCTATGAACGCTGAGCCGCCGCAAAGACCTGGACTGTTGTACACCACTACCATCACAGATCGCATCAAAGTGTGGTTCGCCAAGACTTCGATGTTCGGGAGGTGACCGGTTTCAAGAGCTGATGGGTGCATCTAGGGATTATTGATAACAGCGTCACCGCTGCACTGAGCGAATTGCTTAGCCCATATCAAGAGGAAAGCCGGTGATGGACCACTGATGGTCAAGGTCCAGTTCGTCTCTTCGACAGATGTGATCAAAGCCATTACACACCTCAACAGAGTCGAGCTTGCCAAGAGAACGATCAGTGCCAATTTGGTGACGAACAATTCAAAGCATGGCAGTCACAACGCTGCTTCTAAACAGGTCATTGTGCTCATCTGGTATGCAGTCGTCAATTTAGTACCATCCTTTGGAGCAATGCTCATCATTATGTTCGGTTAGGCCATGATTACTAGGTCATTGGACTGGGCATACCTTGCAAAAGCAATCAATGACACATTAGAACCCCGAGTTTGCACAGCCAGCCCTGCAATCCCCTCGTTCGGGTGCCTACACTAGCATAGTATCTCCTATAGTATTTTCGTAATATTGCATACCTCAGTAATAGTGCAATGAATGGCATGGGGTACATGTCCACTGCTGCCAGTGTGGCTACCAGCCTGACAGTGATCCATGGGCCTACTAGTATGGTGACACAATTGACACCTGTGCCCCTGCATACCTGGCATGGTAATGTTATATCTAGTGACTTTCAGAGTTAGACAGGAGATCATTGTAGATCTTCTTGATAGGATTGTGTCAGGGCTTCAGCAAGGTGATTTAAATCAGAACTATAGACAAAGTGTGTCTGAGATTATATACTAAGGTAATTTGAGCAACTGGAAGACATCTAATGACAAGCTGTATGTCACTATAACAATAGATCTTAAGTGCATCCATATTACAATCAGACTGATAATTCCCTGATCATAATTATCTGGGAATACCAGCACTTCAAAAATTTCCTGATGCGTATTATCAGACATTGAGCATTATGCCATTAGTGGATCATTTTATATCTTTTCTTTATCATAATTACAAACATATAATATTACTTGGCCAGTGAATACAATGTCTGATAATACATTGAGCATTATGACACCAGTAGACCATTTCTTATTATCTCTTTATCACAATTACAACAATATGGTGAGTTTATATCAGGCTGAGCTTGAAAATATAACTTATGATCACTTTCTATAAAGTCTACCAAGGAATATAGAGCATTATCAGTTATATTCATTATGATCAGGAAATAATAATGTCATATATACATTTGTCTACTAATCTCACACTGATAATCGTATGATCATATCTATCCAGGTATATCAGCACTTAAAAATTTTCCTGATGGATTACCTATTTCACGCGCAAAGAACCGCAATTGGTGCAATTGGCCTCTGTTCTTCCAACCATCCCAATTTCCCCTCCAATCGAGTCCGCTCTACTCAACCTTTCGATCGCAGTCCTTACGGCGGGGGACATATCGATGGCATCTAGCCCTGGTCGTCTATTCATCGCGGAAGCTCTCAAAGTACCTCAGTTTGGAGTTTCGCTTCTCGCTGCTCTTGCTGAGCTATCTTGGGGAGGATGTAACTCGGTCGCAAGCCTCTGTCAGTCTGACAAGCTTGGGGAGGTGAATGTCGTTTGGAGGCGGTCTATCGGTGTGTGGCTTTGTGAATGATTGTCTCGCTCGGAACTCAGTCCAGACGGTGTAGATGAGTCACGTAACCTGTTGTCGCTAGTCCAACGCATGCTAGAAGTACCTGACCCAGGAGCGTCCTGGTGTGCATCCCATCTCAACGCAGCCTGGGTTTTATGGTTTTGAATGCACACCCTTGTAGGATCGAAGAACGCCTCGTGCCGATCTAGCGGAATGGACTAGGACGATCGAGCAGCGATGGTGTTGGCTTCAGTGTGCTCTGAGCGGTCTGGCAGGTCTCGTGCAATCGAGGTAGGTGATCGATTTTTTTCCAAGGGACATTGTCAACGATGTCCAATAGTCCGCCGACGCAAGAAACATTGTCCTTCCCAGAGCTCTATCTGGACTTGAGAACGTGCAGCATCTCGCATTCGCGACCGTTGCGTCTGAGCACTCAAAATCCTGTCCTCCAAGCTGGTCAAGTGAGCGGTGTTTGCATGGAGTTTCTCCGACGTGCTAAGAGTGCGCGAACGGGTTTTGCGAATCGGCCGGATTGGGCAGGTGATCAAGGACGACGAACCTCTGACCGCTGACCTGTGTGTCCGGTTGCTAATCTGTTAGTTTTTTACCCCTCTGGTACGAACGCATTTGATCGTTCTCTATATAGCCCGGCTCAAGGTACACCCACGACTGTTATGGTCATCGGCCGCCGAGGCACTCATCTTTGGCCAAGCGGTTTAGCGATTCTGTGTGGACATGTCTTTTAAGCGGACAAGACTCGCGGCCTTCCCGAGTAGAATCAGTGAGGACGTCGAAAGGGACGTGAACGCGGATTCATGGGGAGATGAACAAACCTGGAGAGATGGTGCCGCATACAAAATGAGGACCGTCATCGGGAGTTGGTTGGATGAGCATCACCCAGACAGCTATTATTTTCGTTAGTACAAGGTTCTTTCGCGATCTTAGACAAGTTGACCTCTTCTTTTGCTAGGGACCAAAAACCTTCCGACCGATTCGACGCTTAGCCAATGCGCGTCGCTCGCAGAAAAGCACAACCACCAACTCGCCCCCTTCTTCCCGTCGCCAGCGGTCAACGATGACGTAGTTTCAAGCCTTTCCCGACACAAACTGAACGCATGGCTCACGCTATTTAGCAAGTTTGCCAATCCCCTACACGCCGCGGACACGCTCTTTTCCCTTTACCGAGCGCTCTTGTCCCATCCCGACCGTGCACTTCAAACCGTCGCGCTCAGCTGTATGTTGACGTACAAGCTGTTGACGTACAAGCCGCCTAGCCTCGTGAGGCATGAAGAGACTCTTCGGCACTTCTGTTCAGTTTGTCGATGTCGAGACGATGTACGAATATCCCGCAAGCTTGGTGTGATTCAAGACGGTGCACCTTGAAACCAGGAACTCGCTCAAAGAAGGGCCTCGTCGACAACGCTCCCGTCGCGAATTACACGGCAGGGGTTGAGGACGTCCGAGGTTGATGGCTTTTTATTTTCACAAGGTACGGGCCTGTGCTAGTGCATATTCTATGTCCCCGCTGAGCCGTGTTCCTCATCAGATGTTGAACTACAAAGCGCCAAGGCGATCATCACCCGTACAGGTCGTACGCGCACCTTTTCAGAACCCTCCCTCTGAATACACCTCGGACCCGACACCCCAACGATCGGCTCACAAGTCTCATTAAAGCCTCCGCACCACCTCCGCCTTGGAGCGGTCAGCGCGTGCAGGCCGGGTATACAATCGGGGTACCTACCGCCGTGGATGTGGAGAAAGACAGGTCATCCTTGGGGGTTCGCCCTCGGGGGTGTAGACGCGGATCTTGCATCGGTCGAGGGCGATGTCGCGGACGTTCGTAAGTGCCACAGAGCCAAATTGCTTTAGAGCTTGCGTGCTCACCCTCACAGCAGCTTTCGCTTTTCCCTCGGATGCCATATCCACGGCTTCATCCATTTTTGTAACTGTCAAGCAACGGAGACGTGACAACCGTGGTTCATCAGGGTCGAGGGTTCTTGACCCCGTAAGTGGTAGGCAATCGATGTTAGCATGACTATCCATTCATCGCTCCACGTCGACAGTTGACCACTAAATCCCGAGGCGAGCTAGAAGCAACAGACCAAGGACAGCAGCAGAGAGACCACCATATTGTCGAGATTGCGCTGGCTGGGGCGTCACTGGATGAAGCAGTGTCGTTCATCCCTGCAGACAGTCCCGAAAGCAGAGCCTCCACTTCCTCGCTCCAACTGTCAGTGCATCCTGCACCCAGGAGGCGTGTATTCTCGTCTTTCAGCCTAATGAAGCACTTGCCCTTGTGGGAACATATTCACTGTGTTCTACAAAGGAGTCTATCGCTTCTCGGTGTCACTTCATCTTCGCTCCCCGGTCTTCACCCATCCCGGTCTTGTCCTGGGTTAAGTCCGAGCGTCAGGGTTCTTGCACCTTTCTGATACCATCGGTCATCCGACAGCAAGCAGAGACAACCGCAATTTAGAAAGGTCAACCACTGTACAAAGGATATTCATCCATTTGTGCTTCCAAGCTCGTGGGAAGCCGCGCTTGGTTCAGCAACGAGGTTCAGAACCAAACATTGCGCCGGTTTACTTGGTAAGGGGACCGAAGAAGAGCGGAAAAAGTACGTTGGCGCGTACGCTAGTGAACCGCTTGTTGTGTCGGTTAGTGTTCATGATACGTTACGAATGTTTTCACTGATCTCATCCGTTCACATAGATTCCGCCGAGTCGCCTTCCTTGAATGTGACATGGGTCAATTCGAATTCACCCCAGGCGGTCTGGTGGCACTCAATCTGGTTGAGAGCTATGTCTTTGGTGAGTGAACTCCTCACCTGCGACGTTCCTAGCTAAAGAGCGTAAATTTCACAGGACATCCCTTCACACACCCAAGCTTACCATACCGTGCTCATTACATCGGATCTACCGCACCCCGCGGGAACCCTTCACATTATCTATACTCGATCCAGTCCTTGTTGGAGACGTACAAGCTCGATTTGCAGTTTCCTGCCTCGCTTGACGACCCTCCACCTGGCGACGAACGCATATACGATGCTATCCCGCTCGTGGTAAATACGACGGGTTGGATTAAAGGTCTCGGTGCGGATCATGCTCGGATCGAAGAGTTCGTCGAAGCCTCGCATACATTCGATATTGACGGCACCGAAGAGAAGGGATGGTCAACACAACCTTCGCAGCATATTCCACAAACCTCAAGCCTCTTTCTATTCATCAGAACAAACGTCAGAAGCGGTGGAGGCCATCCAAACAGAGATGACTAACACATATCACACTGACGGACGATCGCCATCTCAACATTTTATCGTATTTCCATGCAATATTTCTTGAACCCCCAACTTCCTCACCGCTCAGACCCGTGCTCAAACAAGTGACTGCCACCAGCTGGGATACGTCGCTACCACTCTGTGCGCGGTATCCCTATGAGGTTGATTATACGCAAGCAATCGATCACTTGTCTTGACCGGACCAGGGTATGAAGATAGGGTGCCATCGTTGGACTGGTCTCGCGTGGCTCCGCCCCTACTTTTCGATCGGTATCTCAAGAAGTGTCCTCATTATCATACACGCAACACCGTGTGCAGGTTCACCAACAGGGGTGGCTGTTGAGGGCGGCAGGGTCGCGGTGGAGGACGAGGGAGTGAGCGAGAGAGAGGGCGAGGGGGAGGGACAGAGCAAGGAGGGGTCGCATCGGTCAGTCCATGAAGCAGAGAGAAAGTTGGTGAAGCTGTGTTTCATGCCGGATATTCAGGTCGGCTCGCAGATTTTCGACCTCGCGTTTCATCCGACCCACTCAACAGTCTACACGGGTCTGCTCAATGGCGCTGTAAAGGCCTTTCGCTATGACGAACAGGGCCAGTGCGACAAGGCGTGGTCACTCAGACCATCCAAGCGCTCCTGTTGCTGTCTCGCAACCGACCAGGACGGCGACCGCCTCTTTGCTGCAGGCAAGGCAAAGTCCATCTTGTACGTCTGTCTTTCTTGACCGGCCCTGGCCACTCCCGACACCCCCAGCACCATCGACACCTCCACTGGTACCATGGCAGACACCCGCAATGACGCCCACGAGTAATCACGCGACCTCTCTCGCTCGACCCAACCTGACAACATCAGCTCACCTATCAATCGCATGAAACTTCCCCCAAATATGTTCTGCACCGGCGATGACGACGGTGTCATCAAGGTCCGTCCCCGTCTACGTGAGCGACGCTCCTTTGTACAACCTGTCACCTAGCTCTGGGACCCAAGAGGACTGCAAGAGATACGTCACTACACCCATCACTACGACTTTATTATGGCCCGACGACAAAAAGCAGCTCGTGGCTA
This sequence comes from Tylopilus intermedius, assembly GCA_038091255.1. Taxonomy (NCBI): domain Eukaryota; kingdom Fungi; phylum Basidiomycota; class Agaricomycetes; order Boletales; family Boletaceae; genus Tylopilus; species Tylopilus intermedius. The sequence continues at coordinate 1,778 of JBBPOD010000161.1, read as the reverse complement.
CAAGGTAGTCGTCCAACTGGCCCCTTTCAACACCTTGGCTCATTTCCTTCCCCTTTTCCCAACCCAAAGCGCAGATGGCACACATAGATGTACGTGGAAAGAAGTCGGAACCGCTCGCCCGTTCCGAAGATCAAGAGGACGAACTGTTCTCCCTCGTCGCGATAAGAAAGTGAGTGCACCCCTTCCGTTGTCTTGGATCCCGCTTACTTTCTCGGTCGCCTTTCTTAGCGGGACAAAGGTTGTCGTTGGTACTCAACTGGGAATTTTGTCAATATTCAATCGTAGTCAAGGATGGGGTGACTGTGTTGACAGAGTTCCCGGGTATGTCACGGCTATCAACACGTCGATCACACATTTCTCATCCCTAGCTTGTACCGTGACAGGCACCCCCAATCCGTGGACGCCCTCTGTGCCTTGCCGTCTTCATATCCCTCTGCCCACTCCACGATTCTTACGGGATCTTCTGATGGTCTTTTACGTGCTGTACGGCTATTCCTTACCAAACTCCTCGGTGTCGTCGCTGATCATGGCTCGTTTCCAATCTAGAGGGACGGCGCGTCCCGCGACTATGACTTTGCCCCACTCGTCGGGGCGTACAACCTCGTGCTACAACACCACGCGTCGCACAATGGCGTGCGCGTGTCCAAGAACCGATACTTTTCCCCTCGAGCAGCGACCACCGCATGGAGCCCTCCATAGCGAGACCTGGTGGGGCTTCTTCATGCTCGCCCGGTCTGGTCAATGTCGGCGTGCATGACCGCGTTTTACAAGCCGGGCAACCTTGTCGAGGCGATCATGGAGTTTAACCGTCAGTCCAAAGGCGCGATGGTCCAACGGTTCGTGCAAAAGCTCAAGGTGACGACGAGCCACTTGGGGTACAAGTAGACGAAGCCGCTCAAGGATGTCATGACCACGAACGCGAAGCAGACCACGTCTCCGTGCGACGAGTTTGGTGGGGGCAGATTTCGGTTGAGCAATATTTCAAGCGCAGTACGTAGGCTTTCGAGGGCCGTGCGTTGGCTGACGTTCTCCCTTTGCAGAGTACAATATCACGCTGACTTGCCCGTCGTCAACATTGCTGGGCCAAACGCCAAGCGCCCCATTTCCATCCCTGTAGCTCGTCTCGAGCCGCCCTAGGCGCGCATTTCTAACCTTTTTGCTCCAGGTGTTTACTGACGCGTTCTAACATGTTCTAGAGCTTCATTGGCACGTCACTAGCGTCCTTTACGTGTCCGTCTTGGCTGTGGTAGGTCCGACTTCGAAGCTTGTATCTTGGCTTCCCCCCCTCGAGCTCGAAGCTCTGGAGTACTCTTAATCGGTCTGGGAGACCTTTGGGTACGTCTTTGACGAGTGTTTCATCGTGCTGAACATTTTCGTCAGCCCTCGTCGTCGATCATACTTGGCCCAATGCGTGTAGGATTGGTCGTCCCCCTGCTATCGCCCTCACACGCGCAGTCTAAGAGCCAATGAGGCCAGTTCGCTCTTCCCCTAATTCGGATAGTCCGGTGACTAGACCATAATCCGGACTAGATGCCTCTCGTTCGCATCGAACTGTCCAACTTCAAGTCGTATCGGTGAGTATTCAAGCAGATTTTTATGCGTACGCTGCAATGCATCTCCACAGCGGTCACCAAGTCGTCGGTCCATTCAAGAACTTCACCTCCATCATCGGCCCAAACGGTGCTGACAAGTCGAATCTCATGGATGCAATTTCCATCGTGCTTGGTGTGAAGAGTGCGCAGCTTCGTAGTAGTCAACTCAAAGATTTGGTTTATCGT
>JBBPOD010000160.1:0-27563 GCA_038091255.1 Tylopilus intermedius | reverse complement strand
CTGCTGTGCAGCCCCGCCTCTGCCAGCCCCAACCCGCTTGGGGCGCGAGCGATGGCGTTGAGACGCACTGGGGCACATCAGTAAACCACCCAATTTGGCATAGAGCCACAGCCATACAGGTGGTACAGATTTCGCACAGAGTAAGTACAGGTTGTGCAGACAGTACAGCTGAGCCAATATTGGCACTGGCATCAACCATGCTACTGGCAGTAATTTGAAGTCCCACTCAGGCTGGCAATCCAAGATTTACTGCCCCCACTCAGGCTGCTCAAACTGATTTCATAGTACTAGTAGTACCTCCGAGTCGAGGCTGCCAGTGGCAGACTCTGAGTCGGACTCGGATGTGACTCCGACTCAGAGTCCGACGCGGGCCGCTGCTCCCATCCGAGCCGTGACCAGCCGCGTGACTGTGACATGCACCATAGCCTGCCTCGAAATACTTACTCATTGCACCAAATTTTGCTCGACACTGTCAAGCAAAAATCACCTTTTTTCTGAGGCTTTCGTAGTTGAATAGTAGTATGTACCTACTAGCATAAGATACTCGAGAATGAAGGTCCATGCGACACCCAACTTGGATTTCAAATCGGGCTTGGGTTTCTTGGCTACTGGCGCGGTGTATGTCTCCTGCTTTACGCCTGATGGTGACGGGTTGTGATGAGCTCGAGCTCGAGCCCGACGGCTGACAGACGGACGGTGCGGGCATAGGCACCTTTACGAACACTTCCCGGATGGGTTTCCCATCTTCCTCGTCTTCCTCTCTGTGCCGCCGATCTCCCTCGGTCTCCAAATCCTTTGTTCGTATCCATGCAACCAAATCAACGGAATGCCCCACACGCTCATTCCTGGCGTTCCCCACACGGATATCTTGTAGGGCATTGAGGATATCCATCCCGCGTTTCACATCCACTGTTTGATTCTCGAGCGCTTTCATTGGATTGTTTTCCTCTTCTTCTAACTGTGCGAGACTCAGACGGTCCTCCTCTTGACCCTGTTGTTCATCCCTCTATGGCTCAAAGTTGCATGGTGCGCCGTGTTCCACTGCATAGTCGGTATTCTTCGGGTTTGTTTTGAACGTGATTTCTGCAGAACACAGAGAAAGGGTCAGCAGCGATCGATGGTAATGGCCAAGACGCTACTCACCACTTGATGTAGAATCGAAAGTGATGCCATAATAATCCTCCCCGTCGACGGTCTCTTTGCGGGCATTGAACTTTTTGCCTTTGTAGATATATTGTCCACAGATATTATATCGCCTGAGTCTGGTGAGCAGCAAGAATGGGCAAAAATAGTATATGACACTTACGGACGACTTGTTGCGAGTTCTTTGGCCCCTTGGCCGAGTGATGAGTGAGGGGTCAAAGTCCGGGGGAAAGTATACTATGATATCAGCCAACGTCGCTCAAGACCATCCACAAGGGTTTACCTTTTCGTTCAGACATGATGGTGCGGAAACAAGGCGATGCTGACCAACACACGCGTTAGTGTGGTGGCGTGAGCCCGAGGCACGCGTTGTCGTCGCTGCTAGTCTTCATTTTGTGGTGCACTGGGCATCCGTTCAAGCATCTCCATCTTCTCGCGCCCGAGCAGCTCAAAGCTTTCTCGTCCCAACTTTACAAGACGTTCCCGCTCCATGGCACCCAGTCCTCCGAGCCTCTCGCGATCAACGAGCTCGCTGATTTCCCTTTCGAGGCAGGGGAATCTTGTGGTTTTGAGGGAGCGTCGGCCAATTGAATCGATAGCGTCGACGGACCAGGTTGAGACACATCCGACAAGGGCGATTCGAACACTGAGAGCATGTATCGCTCCTTTCCCTCGTGGTTACCCGAGTAATGAGGTACGTTTCTTTCGAGCTTTCAAGTACGACACCTCTCCCTGGCTCGTCATCTGAATCCGTGTCCACGTTGTCGTGCACTTGGGTTTCGCCAGCCACAGTAGTCCTCCGACGCTTGAGGTTTAACAAATGCCCCTTGATGAAGGTGAGGGAAAAGCACGCCCTGGACCACCTGGACGTCGTATTTGAACCTGCATACATGCAACCAAGATAGATGAACAAGGGTGTGGAGAGGAGAGCCGGCTTGAAACATATCCCAGTTTTGCCCTTTCGGTGGTCGGGCACACCAAAGAAGATCGTCATCGCATCCATCTTCCTCGCTTCCTCGGCGATTGCGGTCATCTCGCTCAACCCTGCCTTCTTCATCTCTATGAAATCGACATTGAGCCTTCGCCTCTTTCGGGTATTAGTTACGTCAAAGAGTGGGGAGATGGCGATGGTTGAAATCCAAGAATATCAGCGCGACCCTGCGCATACTCCGCCAACCGCCGTGCACGGTTGCGAATCCCCAAACCGGGAGCGATATGTGCATTTGGCTAAGGTGACGAGTGAGCCAGGAGTGCATGTGTAAGGAAACTTGAGAAGGCAAACCTCGACGACATCGACGCTGATGCCCTCGAACACAGTCCCATCGTGGCTCCATCCCTAACCACAACTGACACACCCTCTTCCATTATCCTCTGCTTCCTCGAAACTGGTCATTCGACCAGCTCTTCCCCATAAAACGACTCACCTCATCCGCCGATAAACCGGCTTATCCAAACACCGCCAGCATAACCAGGTGGTTGCAAGTGTGGTTCATTACTCGACGATGATGTAGAAGGAACGGGTGAGGCAGGTGGCGGTGGGAGTTGGTGCGTGTACGAGGAACACTCACAGTTCCGTTCACGTGGCCATTGGCACTAAGGTTGTTTATGGCAGTACGACTATCGCTTTGCCCACTCTTGACAGCTCCAGGGGCCGAAGCCAGCGTTGGTACGAGTGCAAGTATAACACGAATTATTCCCCCTTTGCTCGAGCGATACCGCTCCATGTCAACAGACCGGCGTGCACTGCGCATTGGATCACGTCCGAGTCATCCGTGTACACTCGGCGTCGCGAGAACGAGTATATCGGGGAAGGGGTAAAGGTGGCGGTAGTGGTAGACCCCAGAGACGGAACTTTTGAGGTCGTGCAGGAGGTAGAAAAGATAGTGGGATAAGAACCGTAAGACGGAGTTCAGTGGGTATTTGTGTGGCAATGGGTTGACCGCGGTGTGGATGTGGGTGCCGAAGAGCCCGAACTCGGACCTGCCAGTGCCTCCGTTGCCTTGGACTCGACAGGTTTGTCCTCTTCAACGATAAGTGTAGGAATCCATTCTGGAAAATAATATGGAAAGGGTGTCCATGACCAAACATATGTTCCAAGACTGACGAACTTGAATGGCTTCTTTCCTGGCTTTCGCGAGTTCCGAGCCGTTCACGCCCTAAGTTGTTGTACCTCTACAGGTATTTACAAAGACATCAGCACAGATCGAGCCTACAGAGTGACTCCCGCTCCTCGGTCTTCCGATATAAATTTCGTTCCGTAACCCACTCCCCGGTCGCTTATTCACTACATCGTGCTGCGAAAGATGAGTAGAGGCGCGGGATGCAAGCGATGGTACGCACGGAATCGATGGCGGGGGGACGGATGTTTGATGAGCATAACCGCGAGACCGAGCAGGCGGCGGAACTGGAGTTGGCTCTTGATGAGGGGTCCCGCGGCGATCCTGGACCTCAATCGGAAGAGCACTGGACGATGCTGGAATGGGTTGCTGCAATTTGTGCGGGGATGACATGTGAATTTAGGACGTGCGAGAATCGACTCTGGGGACCCATCCGTCGTCGATAGGAACATTAATCCGAGTCGGCCGGGCAGGTATGATCGGACTGGGGCGGATTGGGGCGGATTGGAATCGGGTGAATGGTCTCTGGCCCATCAGGATCATGGGGCGGGGAGGGTTGATGCTCATGATAGGGCGTGTAGATGCGGACAGGAAGTAGCGGTGCCAAGGTGCCATGGCATCAAACGTACGTACAGGAGGCGCGGATTCGGAGCGCATTCTGTGATGAATGTGAGTAACGAGGGGCGTGTAACGCAACCAGTGACGTACGGTTGTTGTCCCAGTGATTCGCTGGAACGCAACTGGGGATGTGGTCGTGGATCCATACGCTCTTTATCTGTAGTGGACTCGCCGGGTTCGGGAACATTTTCGTCGTCATCATTCATTTCTAGGGAGAAAGGGTAATGAGAAACTCGGCCCGGTGGCTCTCTGAGCCGGCTGCCTCTACCTTCGTCATAGCCTATCCTGCGGCCCATGGATAGCCCTTGCCTGTATCCCAATCGACGGCCTTCCTCGCGTGCATGAATGATGAATGTTTCTTCTTGCAGTTTCCTTGCCTTTGTTCTGGCCCTTGCAGCCTCCGTTTCGTTCCGTTAGTTTGATACTTGATCGATGATATCCTGGGCTCGAAAGATCTCTTTCTGCTGGTACAGTTTGAGTCCCTCTCGAAGCCTCGCGGAATCCTGTTCTGCACGTTCACGATTCTCGGTGGCGATCCGCAGTCGATGAGGTAATCGAGGGCACGACGTTCGGCGGCGTTTGGGCGGGGTGATTCCGTTTCGAGACGTTCAGTGGTGACGACAAGAGTGGCCTTGAAGACTGCTTCCTCCCGGGATATGAGGCGCGCTAACAAGTGACTGCTGCTAAACCGGGTTTCAGAGCCACGTCGGCGGTGTGATGGAAGTACGTATGATCCTCCGATGACAATGAGGATGGGCTGGAGTTTGCCCTTGACGAGAGGAGAAGGCGTGTTTGCTGCATGTCAGCTTATTGTCGCACCCATGGGACCGAGGAAACACAACACCTGTACTCGTCGTCGTCAAAATCACCGACATCTGGCATCGGTAGAGATGCGAGACCGGTATGATTAACGTCTGGGGAAGTGAAACTGGCACAGCAACTGGAGGGATGAAAGGGAGTGCGGCGGGGTGGCAGTCGCACGCTAGGCAACGTTACAGCCAAGGACAGACGTCAGAAGGGATCCAGCAGCGCCCGTTAGAAGGCATATCCGTGGGTATCCGCGTCAGGACTATTGAAAATGTTGCAAATTTCTCCCAGGAGGCTCTCGCGTATCCCTGGAAGACACGCTTCCTCTCGCCGCAATCTAGCCCCAAACGCATGCAGCACCTGCATCGGGGGCATCTAGCCATCATGAGGACGCTAGGGATGTGCCAAAGAAGTCCTGGAGTATGTTATAACGAGTCAGAAAACGGATAAAGCGCGTCAATGCAAGAGACCTACCTGGGAGGGCTCAAGACAGGCTGGACCAGCTGGGAGCCGGAACGGACGCGACGGGAGGATCTAACCTCGACGGGGACACCAAATACGTCCTGAATAAATCTAGAAACACGATAGAAGGTCAGCGCGAACGTTTGGAACAGGAGGGGTAGGAAAACCTACCCTTGGAGACTACAGACGAGCGAAACGAGCAGCGAAACGACCACACCAGGTGACGTCCACAGTGGCCAAGAACATCCTGCCAAGGTCGGAAACAGGTGCGACGACGAAACGGATGCACCGTGCCGAAATAGAGCCCCTGGAGGTCGTAGAGGCGAAGCAGGGGGAATTGAGAGGCCTCGAGAAAACGTTGTCGAAGGCGCCTCATACGATAGGATACATCGTGGAAGCGAAGGGAACGAGTGCGTCGTGACGAACCCACTACGTCGAAATAGAGGGCCAGGAGACCCTAGCGGCGAGCAGGACATAATGGGACGTGTTGGAGCCGATTCGAGCCGACTCTACGAGTGCACCGTAGGGAAGGTACTTGATAACGCACGGCGCGGTGCTCTCGATACGCCCCACGAGGTAGTTGGTGAGCGAATCTGATATGCCTAGAATGAAGAATGGGAGGCGGACGAACGACCAAGATGATAGCGGCAAAAACGTACCATACAACTGACCAAAGGTGAGCCTCTCTGCGACACCAGAAGAAATGGTCACTGTTCCTTTGCGATGTCCATCGGTGCTCGCGGTGCTGTCGTGCGCCAGACCGTTGCTGACCGTATCAACTCACACGCGATCCAGTTATCAGTGCCAAAGAGAACACCGATGCATGGTGCACGGCCCGCAGAGGGCTTGATATCGTCGGCGATGGTACGTACAAGAAGGGTGGCACGCTCGTTGTAGCAGGCGTCCGTATCTGGTTTAGACGGATGAACCGGCGGGTAGGGGTCCGACGATATAGAGAGATGGAGTCCGAGTCGCTCGAGGAAGCCGCCGCACCAAACCCACGAGGGTTGTACGCACCCCTCACAAGTTTAATGCCGAGTGTGTAGTTATTCTGCCGTGCAAGCGCAAGTGAGCGTGCAAGATGGGCGGCCGTCCTGAAGTCGACCAAGTCAGCTACAGCGCGAGTAGAACGAAAACAGGAACTAACCTTCGCAGATATGCTTGGTATGTTACATAAACTACTGGTTACAGCTCAATCTTCTGAGCGTTCCTTGGTCCAGATGCGAATATACTCACCAGGCCGGAGCAATCAGGAAGCCTGTTGAAGAGCTCCATCAATGCATATCCAAAGGTGTCGATGGCAGGTTGATAGCATCTACGTGTCATGTCGGCAGATGAGCGCAAAGAACAAGGGTCAGCGCACCTGTGCTCAGCGTCGAGGATAATCCGAACGCCCCGGTCCTTGGCACGTGTGCGAATTCTATGCAAGCCACGGCAGAGCTCCTTGAGATCATCCATACCTTGGGCTGTCAAGGGCGAATCCTTGGGGATTCGGCCCTTTAGAACCATGATGAGATCCGAAGACTCGGGGGAACCAGGATACGGGACCTATTTGCACAGCCCGCATGAGGTCAAGGATTAACGTTTTAACTTTGGTCTCGGAATAAAGGGTAGGAAGAAGCGTCGGAAGATGCTCTCGAATAAGATGCGGTTTCGTCCGTGCAGCAGAGTTGAGCGCGGACAGCGCGAGGCAACGAACAGTCTGCGTAAACCCAGACAATCAGTTGTGTTCAAAAACTCGGGGGCAAACTTCACGCACGAGAGTATCCTTGATCAAACTTGATTAGTGGCGAAAACAGTTCGTCGTAGGCATGCGAACTTTCAGCGAACGTGTATCGAATCGCTGATACCACTGTGGCTCGTACTGCTGCATTCTCATCCTGTATACTTGCGTGGAGCCGGGCAAATAGCGTGAGGTATGTGTGGCTATGGAAAGGAGGAGTCCAGATAGTGTCTGCGACAGGCCACTGGCATGCGTTACAACCTGGAGACAAGCCGTCATCATTAGAGAATCCCAAACAAAGGAAATCCCTGTAACTGACCTCCTTGAGAGCGTGAAGAGATAGTAGCCTCTTTGATGGGTTTGCTCCGCAACTTTGAGAATGGCGGGGAGGAATAAATGAAGGTTCCCAGTTGCATGTTCCCTTGTTAGTGGGCGCCACTCAGGTTGGGATCATGTTGCACTTACCTGCAGCGAATGCAACTGCTGTTCTAATCTCTTCCTCCTCCGCCGAAAAGTGTTCGATCGCATCATCGAACACATCGTGTTGGATAGACATATCGCTAAGAGACATGAGATCGATGCATCATCAGATAACGCAGATCCCCACATGAAGCAACCCCAAAGACGAACAAGCTAAGAACTACAGTAGACGACTTGGCTTTCTCAGATTTCTATTTCAAACCTTCAGATTGGCAAGTGTGTCTGTCGACAGGAGAAACTCATACCTTGGAGTATTATCCCCACAGCGATGCCTTGGACGCTCCTGACAACCCGCCCAATGTACTTGGCGACGTTGTAATGAGGGGCCAAGCATGCAGGTGCATGCGTCGAGAGGAAGAGAGCAAGGAAAGAGAGGCATATCAAATGCAGTGTCGATGTTGTCGTAGTGGGCGAGTGGCAGAGGATGGTTTTGGCCGTTTCCACAATAGGTACAACGTGACTGGCCAGCGACCCAGGCAGCACACCGAGGAGAGCGTAGAGGAGTTGAAAACCCGCTTATACAGTCTGCGGTGGCGTCTTTGGTGGTTTCAGTTGGCCGAGCAGTGCCTTGAGTCTCTGCCCAATGGATACTTGCTCCTGGGTAGTCGCGTCCTGGAACGCAAAATGTTGCACGAAGAATTGGGCCATAGACGTAGCAATTTGCCCAGCTTTTGCACTCCATGTCTCCATAGCGCGGATAACATCCAAATCCGAAATTTATTTAGGATGCTGCTTGACCTCGTCAGTCTCTGCGATCAGCCTTCTCAATGTTTCTGCAGGAAGGGGATCGATGAGCACACTGAATCCATTAGGTAGTGATGTTTGGAAGCTAGCTTGCGATAGCGTCTGCGGCTCTGTGGCCAAGGGAAAAGGATTGGAGAGTTCTGAGGAAGGCGGCGTGCCATGAACTGATCCTGACGTGGCTACACGAGGCGTCCTCGAGATGAAACAATTAATGACAGACCTAAAGGAGCCGGGTGAGCGAACAGATGTATGCTGCAACCGGCCGCGGATCCTTCGCGAGGTGAGGAACGCCCTGCCTTTGTCGTTGGTATTAGCAGGACGTGAATACGACTATTTGAGAAAGTCTGGACCCGTCGCCAAAACAAATGAAAGCTTCACCATACCTCTCCTGAAACCGTATCTATAACCCTGCACTGCCCTTCGGCTTTGTTGCGGCAGGTCGATTTTAAAGGTCTAGAAGCAGGACGCGCGAGGGAGGAAGAGGAAAAGGTGACGGTTTGATCTATGGCGGAGGCCACGTCGGGGGTGCTGCATGTGTATGGTTGTCTGCGGGGCTCACCATGAGCCTGACCCAGCGCCTGCGTCTAACCCAGGCACCGGTGCCGAATCTTCCGATATTGGGACGCCATTGGCCGTAACGAAAGGACCAGTTGTATTCGAAACCGCCGTGCTGTACCTCGCCGCGCTCTGTTCGCATGTCGATCATCCAAGCGCCGGAGGCCCAGCGCCAAGTTCCATCTGGGAGTGGGTAGTTTTCGAGAATGAGGTTTGGTTGATGGGCACGGGAGATGGGGCTATCCGGGATTGTGAATGGCTGTGGATCGAACGGGAAGAGAGAAAAGGCGAATAGAAAGGAGCGGAGAAGAGGGTGATTCTAGGGGGCAGTGAACGGTGAAGGTGAGGAGACGCATGGGCAGTGAAGCAGGCAACACCGTGTGCTCACCTGGCGTGCGACTCGACGACCACGCAGCCCATTTTCGTCACCTCTAAGGTATGTTTTCATGGGCGCATCTGCGACAGCGAAGTGAGTGAACGGACAAGTCAGTCGATCGGACGATGCTCACAGAAACAGAGGATGATAACGAACTGAAATCTTAGAAGTGTGTGAGGGGTCTCCTCGACATCCATCGGCTCTTCACTATCGCGCTTCCTCTTTCCTCTTTCCGCGTACAGAAGAATCCCCTAGGCTTTGCGGCAAGCCACCTTACATGCTCGTTTGATTGAGAAGCGTGTCGTAGGTAGCCCATGCTTCCAGGCGGACGGTCTCTTCTCTATCGCTGAATCGCGATATCAGGACGGGTGAAACGCTTTGTACAACGCAGCCAGGAGTTCTGGGTGAGTGACAATTACAGCTGACAATAGTTTTGTTGCCGAACGACGGATCTTGTATGAGGTATCGTCGTCGTCGTCAGAGTAGCTGGTGACAGTCAGCATGTGAGACAGGCGATGCGGAACTCGGACGAACTGATCAAACTCCCCGTCATCATCCTCATCGTAGGCATCTACCATCTCCTCGTTTCCGCCATCGTCTTCTCCAGCGTAATTCTATGGGGAAATGATATGTTACTTCGCAAATGGACTCAGTCCGACTCACCGGGTCATATTTGATGTATTGTTGGCGACGGCATCGATGGCGGACGATGGGAAAATCAATGGCGCAACGAGCGGCGCAGCCGCGACTCGAAAAGAGCCAAACGTGACCGCTTGACGAAAACCAAGTGAGTCAGCACGGACAACACGAGCGCACGACAACAGGCGTACCTGGGCCATCCATACCATCTTCCAAGAATTCCCAACGACCTCACACCCATCTGAGCCCACCACGTCACTGGGTACGACTGAGAACGCGACCTACAAGCCTGAGTGTCAGTAACCCCAGAATGGCTTGCCGGGTCATTCGGTACCCTGGTATAGGGCCGGGCCGGGCCGTGGCCAGCCAACGCTGTGTGCTGCACTAAAACTCCTGTCATCAAGCTGTCGACCACAACGTACAACGGATCATGATACCTACTACGCTAAACCGATCTGCGGCAACTTGAAGTAGAGGATAGTGTGGGCTTACCAACTCTACGCATCAATGATGGCACCATCTCCATTGCTGGATTCGATGAGGGTATTCAAAGCTCCTTTGGCTTTACAGGATCAGTTGGCATATGTGAGTTGTGGAGGAGATAAAGCCAGTACCTTGTGAGCAAAGTCAAGTCAACCTGCGAATCGCGGCGATACTAAAGGCCGGAGTCAAAGACTTGCGTTGCCTAACGGACATATCAGTGCCATTCTCGTCCATGTACATCCGCAGGAACATGCGTTTTGTGGCTGTCTCCATTAGCCCAAAACAGACCTCGTCCAAACTAGCATCACATCAGATACCATACATAGCCACAAAACGAATCGCAACGCACCCCGATTTCGAAGCTTTTCTTTACCATCTGGGTTCGTACGTACGTCGATGTCTGCTTGGCATGAAAATGCGCGATCGCTTTGGGATCATACAGTATGATCCTGCGCCCTCCCATCGTTGACGGAATCTAGAACACTGGGCCGTACGCCCGCGCCCATGATTCATACACCGGCGTGGCGTCGTCGTTCTGTAGGAGCACCTTTCCGACGCCGAGCAGGAAGCTCGGGCTGGGAGGACCCTGAGTGTAGGGGTGCGTACCCGCCGTCTTGCGTGGCGTGCAACGCGGATGAGCTCGAACAAAGCCCAGACAGCATGAGGTTGAGGAATACAAGAACCAACAAGTGTACGTTCTGGAAGGAGGATTCGATAGGTTCGCTGTTGCGTTCAAGGTGTATTTTCGCGTTGACCCCGACGATACGTCGGCTGATTAGTATATATAGAACGACCCCCATCTAGTGGAGAACTGGGATGAGAACATCGTCAGTTGGTGATACAGTAGGGCGAGCGAGGTGTGCAAGACATTCGCACCCGAGGCATTCCCTGCGGATCACTGGCTCGAGGTCTCCTCAGAAATGCCATCTTTCAACTCATTTTGCTCGATGAATCGCCCGGCATCCCCTCCACCCTCACCAGTTTCCGACGTTCAGCTTGCAAGTTCTGTTGCCAGATTGACCTGGGTGCGGAACAAGTCACCGACGCACCGCGTTGCATATCCGGACACGCACCATGTCCCAAGAAAAATGACCATAAACATCCCAACCGCAGTTAGAGGCGACAAAGGGACCTGTAGAAGGCGACAGTGAGAACGTGTGCCATGCAACAGGGTGCCCGACACGTACTGGTACTCATCGCGCGAATGACGCCCACGCCGGCCCCGCTGGCAATCCCGTTCAGTAAACTGTTACGGGAACAAGGCACCCCCCCCCCGAGTCGTTGAAAGTCATCGACGATGGATATTCCCTGGTTTCGCAGGGTAAATTGTCAATGAGCGACGCTGCTCCCCTCGGCATGCCACACACTCGCACCTTGAACGCGATCTATACGTCCTGCCGGTAGTTACCAGCGGTCTCTGTCTTGTGGATCGGTCGTCGTGCACCTTCGGAGGGCTCTGCGGTTCCTGAGTGTCGGTTCGGAGCGGCGTCGTCTGGGGTTCCCCTCCTGGGCTTGCAGAGGGAATAGCAGAGAAGCCCCGGTTACAGTGTCAATGCGAGCGTCATTTAATGGCCAGATGCAGAGACGACCGCAGTTGGGTCGTTTTTCGTCAAGTAGCAGACACAACTAAGCGGGTAACCTAATGCCAAATGTCAGGCTTCCATCATGTGTCGGGGAGAACTGATACTTGCATCCACAGTCCATCATAGCGCCGCCCCCGACCTCATACATCATGCGGATATCGTCGTCGGCGATAAAGCCTTTGGGGAAGCACAGAGCAGCGTTTATTTCTTTGAGGTCGCCGCTGTCAATGATTTGTTTGACACGCTGTATTGGAGGATGGAACCTGAATAGCTGTCAGCTTCGACTGATAACTTGGGTCTGCACGACTCGCCTGTAGTGGAATGCTTCCAAGAGTACGAGCCCTTTTTGGTTTGCCAATTCGACCATACGACAGGTCTCTTCCGCAGTGTCACCACTCGAGTTTTCGACTAAGACATGCTTTCCCGCGGCAAGTGCATTCATCGTCCACTCATAATGCAACCCGTCAGGGAGCTGGAGGTAGGTTCAAGTCAGTATACGTGCACATTAAGCTTATGGCTGGATTGTTCACCAATTGTAAATGGCATTAATCTCAGGGTCGTCTAGCAAGTCTTTCATCTATGCTATCAGCTAACTGAAGCCCATGCTAACTTTCATTGATGTGTACCTTGATATCCAGTTTTCCCTCCGTACCATTTCTTAGTGCCATATTTCTTCGCGAACTTCTCTGCCTTGTTGATGTCTTGTGCAACAATCGCGTAGACTTCGACTTAAGCGCGGCTCTTTGCGGGTGTCACGAGAGCAGGAGGTGCGATATTGGCAGCTCCCAAGATGCCAAGCTTGAGCACAGCGCTGTTCAAGTTGCTCTGCGTACTAGCGGGTGTGGGAGGGTTGATGAATGCCTTGCCGAGGGAATAGTACAGTCGGCATTGCACGCAAGTCAATGCTCGTGACTCACAGCATTGAGCCGTTTGAAGACCGACACCATCGTTAAGGATTGTACAGCAAGTTCGACGAAACAACACAACACTTGTGGTAGTTCGTGTGTGGCTTCTGCCAGTGTAGGCTCTCCTTCTCTGTCGGGACATCCCGCTCGCATTCCATGAGTTCCAATCCCTCTCTGTCGCGCTTTTCAACCATCTCTCGGTCGGCTCCGGGACCAATGGGTAGACGCTCGCCGCGTTCGCGCCCAACCATCGGCACGTCGACGGCCTTTCGATCTTCGTCGCGTTCCCGGTCCCTAGTAGTGGCGACTCCAATAGCACTGGCGGCCTGAAGTCCTCTCTCCCGTTCACTTTCCATAGCTTCAAGATGTTCGCGTTCTCTTTCGCGCTCGAATGCTTCCGCACGTTCACGTCCTATGTCAAGGTGCGGCCGGAGACAGCGAAGGAATCGGGAAAGCAGCAACAAACCTTACCGACCATGGTAGCGCCAAGGAGCACGGTAAACGACGGCTTGCTTTCCAGCGCACGCTCTATGACGCGCAATTCGACCTCGCGGGGCAAAAAGCCGGGCAGGCGTGTAATCGCATGCTTGATGCGCAGTCGCGGAACTTGACGTTCTCCCGTGATCTCTCTGCGTGCTTCTTCAAGCAGACGCCTGGATTCCGTCAACGAACGCGCGGTCTCGGAGGGCTGGATGGGTCACCACACGGGGCTAACCAATCAGGGATTCAGGGCATTCCAAGCAAGCAACGAGACGATGCACATACATTCAAGAGTATGCCGAGAACCTCGCTCATGCCGAAGAAACTTCGATGGTTGAGATCCATACTGAGAGCTGCTGAGCTCCTGCGGTGAGGTAGATTCGATGAAAAGATCGAATGAATCGTGTCAGCGCATGGTGCTCTTGGGTTTGCTCCAGCAGAGGGATTGCGCTGGACTGTACCGTTGGGCTTTGCACGCATGGAGAGGGGACTGTAGTTGGGAATGAGAAGGCGTTAGAATTGAAGGCGCTGAAGATGGAGCACATTGTATAGCACGGACACGAGCGTGCAGCGTGAAGACGCAGAGGACCCTACTGATGCAACGTTGCACGTGCGAGGCAAGACACAGCCACATACAAACCAATCATTAGGGTCTGTTCAAGTTGGAGCGACCGGAAGGTGACTGAACATTGTTACAAAAGTTATTCAACCTATCCCAAAGAAGAATCCATTCAAGAGCTCAGGAATTCGCTAAGCTTCGTTCTTATCTGAAAGGGAAACATGATGGCAATTTTCATTGTCCAAAAATGCGAGCCAAAAGTTGACTACATAGTGAGTACTAGCGGCAATCAATTGCTCCAACTTCTCCGCATCCAATTCGGGGACCCGGAGCGCTATTCTGTACCCAAATGGAAGAGAGGGCACCTGTGGTGAAAACAATCCAAAGTGATTAAATTGGTGTATGTGGTGCATTACTCACACTGCGAGCCCAGTAGAAATCTCTCTCCCGTGTTCGTCCAAGGGCTTCAATGTCTTGAACACGGCCAACACCTTGGCGATGACCGCCCAGACAGATACATCTGCAAAGTATCTGTCTGGACAAATACGTCGACCGAATCCATACACGATGTATTCGGCCCAGGGTTTCAACGAACCGTCATCGTTCAGGAACTGCTCAGGCTTGAACACGTGTGGGTTGGGATACCTTGACTCGTCATACGCCATTGACCTAGCAAAACTTGTCAATATATTTCATTCCGATATATGGAACATACTGACCAAACATTTGCTAGGATAATAGCACCTGAAGTCAAACTTGGGACGGGGCCTGACCTACCGAATAATGCGTTAGCTGCGATCCCCGGAATGTAGGAGTGACCGACGACGCATGTAGCGAAGCGGCATACCCAGCAAGTAGGAGGAGGGAGGAAGGGTAGTACGAGGATGGGCATCAGGTGCAGGGCAACCTCAGCAAAGGAGAGCACATGACTGGGCGTCAGGTGCGTGGCAGACTCGAACTTGAGTGCATCAGGGAGGGAGCACGACCAGGTATCACTGGCAGGCGTGTGGCAGCCTTGATTTGACAGGCCCACGGAGGAGAGAAGGTCCATGGGTCATAGGACATGGCCTCGGCCCGACTCGGGGGCTGCACTGAAACGGGCGAGGACGAGCGGCGAGGTAGGAGTCTCTCGGTTACATCGCTTGTCCGAAGACCCGTCATCATTGTACTTTGGCTCCGCTCGTGCCTCAATGATACCCGGTATGATCATACAGTTGGGAACTCCATACGTACATGTGAAGCACGAGTCACCGCAGCTGCCCATTATGCGCCCGCGCCAAGCGCATTCCGCCATAGTTGTCCACCAACGTCTCCGAGAACTCTCTCCACCTCGGCCTGCTCCAGATTAAGGATAACTTCCGTTCGCCTGCTGGTTTTCGCGCTGTGATAAACCCATCCTCCATGAGCATCGCCCGTGAGGCGACGAGGGAATCCAGAACGAAGGTGAGCTCCCGAAGCGTAGGCACGCGAGCGGAGATCCCTTCTCCAAGGGTCTCCACATAGATACGGTGCTGACGTTCGACCTATAGAGCACCACCAGGATTACGTCATTGTCAGGGCACATAATCAAAGAACCTACCTCTCCCCATTGGATTTCTTCAATACCCTCCCTCTTTATCAATGTCAATGCAGCCAGCATGATCCTCTCATGTAGACTCAGCTCCTTCAGAAATGCAGCTGTTGGGCTATTCTGCATCACTTTAATTACCTCTTTCACGGCTTCCATGCCCGCAGTCACTCCTTTTGGATGTATAAGTTCAACTGTTCGCCTGCATATGTCCAGACATAGAGGACACTTTCATGGAGGCGAACTTGACACCGTCTGTAGAAATGACATTTTGTCGGTGTTCTGAAGGAAGGTTTTCTTTGGCAGCGAGAAGACGTGCGAGTACAATTTCCTGGAGTTATGCCGTTGCGTATGGCTGAAAATTTATCCGAATCATACCTTTTCACCATGGTTAGATTTACCTTGGGAGAGGATCGGTGTTCTCTTACCAAGTCGACTGCGAACTCGTCCGCTCATGACCCTCAGGAAGATCCATGGTATTCGCGACTGCAATCACCCACGAGCTTCGAACCAGCCAACGTTAGCCAGTTGAAAAAGTTGTAGACGACGTCTTGTTTTGACGTAACTAGCTGGTCCAGTCCGTCCACTAACACGACGCTGCAAAGCCTCGTTAGCCATGGGTACCGTTAGTCGACAATGTTTACCTACCATGTATGACCACCGGGACCCGCTCTAGCACCAGCACTAAAGTGGTTGCTAAGACGTTGTTGAGCTGAGTTTGAGATGACCATCTGTGGAGACATCGTGACCCGAGATCGTTTCCCAGAGGAGGTTGCACGCTGTATGCTGCCGCCGGCTCAGGAATCCGTAGTCCGTTAATCTCGACGTAGGTGAATGGAGCCGTTTCCTGCTAGGGGATGAGCAACAGGCGCTTGCGAGGGATTTGCCACGTACCCCATCCTCTGCCATGCGCTTGAGCTCGCGTACAACGGCATGGACAGAAGCAGTCTTGCCAGTTCCAGGCACTCCTGATATATCTGAGAGAACCAACAGTAAAGAGATACAGGCACGAACACCGGAACACTCACAAACACATCCTCCGCTCCCTTCCTCCAGCAATTCCTCCACTGTGCGAAGAATACGGTTGTACTCTTCTCGACAAGGTGGAACGTCCGGTCGTGCAGCTAGGTGCAGAACATGCATGGCTCTCAACCACGCATCTTGGAGTAGCTTCTGCAGCTGCTTGTAATGTTCTCTGGTCAGATCTGGAGCTGGGACTCGCACGACTGTGCCTTTGCGGTTATTTCTCTTCCGAATTGCAGCTTTAGAGTGAGGGGTTGGTGCGGCTGGCTTGCTGGAACGATGTTTTCGAGGGGTTGACTTGGATGGGGTACTGACTGTGCATTTACGTTTCCGGGAGGGCGTTTTCGGGAAGTCATCCTCGAGCACGTCGCTGTCAGCATCATCAGGGGCCGTGACTGGGAGCTCATCCTCGTCACTGTCATCCACTGGTTCCTCGTACGCATAATCAGCGTCCGTTTCCCGTGTCGAGGACTCGTCCGCCTCGATGATCTTCTTCAGTCTCAATCGTTTTTGAGCCCTGGCAGCGTTCTGCCGTGGAGACTCTACGGGAACATTCCAAGATTGCCCATTAGTTTGTCCCTCGTCTGACTCGGAGAGTGCGCACTTTTTGTGATCAGGCCAGGCAAAGTCATAGTAAAGTCTTGTTCTGGAGTCGAGGGTAAAGCGACAATAGAACTGCGAGGTGGTGTTATTTGTTGAGCGTGTCCGGCCAGAGGAGGCGACCACGGTGGGTTCGTCGGTTACATTACAATGGCATACAACATCCGCAGATGGCAAGGTGGGTTCCGTGTCAAGGGTGAAATACACTTCATTATTTTGACGTGGTTAAGACAGGCTGAAAGGAAGCCGGACGACGACTCACCTCGGTATGGACGGATTCTGGGGAATTCGATTGGCCGTTGAAACCAATGTACCCAAAAATATTGGCTTGGATCTCCTCCGATTCGCCTGTCCTTAGCCGCCACACAGATGTAATGACTCCAACACTGACATACTTTTGGGTGCCTGTCGAGACGCAAACGGTATCCCCGACATTGAACACCACCTGGGTACTCGCTCCGGACCGTGACCGTGTCTTGCTTTTGAAGGATTGTGGCAAGCTATGTTTGAGGCGGGTAAACGACCTGTAAAAGGCGGTTTGCATATCGGGGGTGGGCTTCCAAGCTTCATGCTCTGCGAGTGCCTAGTCTTCTGGTGTGGAGGGTCTGACGTAGAACGCTTCAGAGGACCAGGACGTGGTTTTGTCTGCCCAAGCGCTGGGGTGTACTGGGGTGACGAGTTGCTGGTAGCGTTTCGAGCGGCGCGACGGGGTCGACTCGGATGTGGACATGGTAGAACGAGCGTGTGACGAACGCGTCCGTCACGCGTTTCAGATGCTCGAATACTTCCACCACTCGCTCGCTGGTGAGCACGTTGCAGATGACTTGATGCCTCCGCTGCAATTCTTTCGCAGATCGTCATGCTCGTTCTCTATGCATCATCCGCGCTCTCAGAAACGAAGCGTCAGATCCTGTTGCGACTGCGTCCAGTTACCCGGTACTTCGGACATTCTCCGAAGCAATCAAAACACACCCTACGCTATCCCAAGACCTGGCTCTATATCTCCCTGGAGCAGCAAAGCAGCAGATATTGCAGTCATCTGCAACCTCGGAAACCACGTCGAAAGAGTCAAGCGAGGCGTTGTGACATACGCTTTTCGGTTGAAACCGGGCAAGACACTAGACAATATGGTCTCCCAGATTTCGCATCTACTCCATGATCGCATGACACAAACTATCCAACTCTCTCTCCCTCATGAAGATGCCATATTTAAACATCGAGATCCCGGCCCCTTGCGCACAGTCGAGTTGACAAGCCAAACCGATCAAGTAGTGCATGCCACCGCTGCTAGAGACCGGCTCTCTGCAGCCAACAAAACACTGGCCCTTGCTCTCGCATCCGACGAAATCGATTATTTAGTCGATGCCTTCGTCGCTGGACCCTCTCCGATCAGCCGCAACCCCACCGACGCAGAGCTCTTTATATTCGCCCAGGTTAACTCCGAGCACTGCAGGCACAAGATTTTTAATGCCTCCTGGAGCATTGGTGAGATCCCTCGTGACGCGTGACAGGTCACTTTTCCAAATGATCAAGAACACCGAACCGAAATCTGTGTCTGGGGATGGACATTGAGTTGTGTGTGGGACGACGACAGTGGGATAGTGAGCTCCGTCACAAAGTGGTTGAGGTTGCACAAACAAAGCCTTCAGGTTAGCCTAGACTAATATAGCTAGAAACTTGTGTATCTATTCCTCAGTACGCGTCCAAATCGTCCGAATCAGACCCGACAAATCGGGAGGCACGTCCTCGCCGTATGCCGTACCTAACAGCAATGCCATGTGACAACGGTCGCAAGTCTAGGTCCAGACCGTCTAAGCTCAAGGACGTCCGAATACCCTTCCTGCTCGTCACCTCCGTCAGAGTCCAGGTCCACAATATGGGAATGCTGGTCGCTGTGGTAATCTTCGTCCTCATTGTCGCCAATTTCGTAGATGCGAGCACGGCTTTCAACGTCAATGGCAGCCTCATCGTCGATGAAGCTACTCTCGTAGCCCTCGTCCCCACTGCCTTCGTCCTCCTCGGCAACCTGGAGATCATCTACTGGGTCATACATGCCGTCTTCGTCTTCCTCCTTGTCAACGTGGATCGTACCAAGGAAGCCCAAAGGCCCTCTGAACGTCCGAGTCTGACGTCGCCAGTGCAAAGGGACGCCCATCGTCAAAGTCACCATCGTCGTCTGCGTCCCCGTTCTCCAAACCCATCCAACCTGGATCATCCACCATGTCGACCTCCTCAGCGACCAATGGCTCTTCCAGCCATCCCATCGCGTCTGCTTCCTCTTCGTCTTCCTCAAGTTTGTGCCCAGGTAAACGCGTCCACAATTGCTGCAGACACCATCCCATATCTCGTGCATACAGTCGAGGCAGCGATAGATCCCACCGTCTTCAAGATCAAGTATCCCAACGGCCTCGCCACGCGGAGCAAAATGAATGTCGTCATCGTCGATATCGGCATCCGGGAAAAACATGGGAATCCATGATGACCAGCTGGGCCTGCCTTTGGAAAGATGTCCTTCCATGGGTCGGTATTCGCGTCCTGACTGTCAGGAGTCTCGGCAGGAACAGGCAACTGGTTCGGTAAGAGTCCACTCTTGCCCACCGCTGTGCAATAGCCTTTACACCCTACACTTCGACGGGGCGCTCCCGTACAACAGCACGGCAGTGGGGACGCGTTTTCCTGCGCCTGATGGCTGGAGACGCTGGGCGGTCACCGAGCGACGGGGCTGTGAACCAATTGACAAGGCAGCTGTGACAGGCGAGGTGGCCACACGGGGCGAGCGCGTAGGCTTTGTACATCAGATCCAAGTAAACTGGCAGGTAACAGCTTGCTGGGCTTGATTCAGAAGTGATGGATGCGATCAACTATAAAGGGTAAGTTTGATAGTGGAGATCACAAAAATGACGACCAGACCTTGTTCTTGGATTTGAGCTCTGCCTCAAGTCGAACTATCTTTTCCTCCAAGGATTGTTCAGGGAGAGATGTAGCCGTTAAAACAGCCCGCTGCTGGTCATTCTATTTGGAGGATTGGTGATATGGCAAATGAAAGGCTTGGTGCATACCTGAGTAGGCGACATGCCTCGGTTTCGATGTTCGTTAGGGCTATCCAGGGTCTGTGAAAATCTTTGCCGACTTTGACTGAGCGTCTTCGATGATGATGGCGCTTGTGACGAGTATTTCGCAGCGGAGGCCACACCGGTTGGACTGGCTTCGGCCGAAGCGAATCTGATGACTGCGTTCCGTGTCGACAGGGGAACGCGCCAGCGTTCGCCTTGTCGCCTCTGTGCAGCCTCGTCCTTAGGAGCGAGGCTCACTACGGGTGCCTTCTCCCTCCTCTTCTTTCGGCGCTTAGCATCATCGCCAATGCTCATCCCACAAGGAGATAACACATGGGAATGAGTACAACGATCGCGGTCTCTCTCCCGCTCACGATCGCGACCTCGAGGCGGCATTCCCAGTCCAGTTTCTCCCTCGCGGTGCAGGTCAGCGATGCGTTCGCGTTCGCATTGAATGTACAGATCCCATTCCCGAAGGTCCCGTTCTCTCTGTAGTATCGGCATGCCCTCCATCTCTCTCGACATGAGCTCCCGGTCGCGTTCTATCATCCTGTCACGGTCAGAGTGTATGCCCCCCTCTCTCTCCCTGGGTATAGCAATAGATCGGACGTTGTCAGCCATAGAGAACAGAATTAGTTCCTTGTTGATGAAATCCGAGAACGGGATCTCGTCAATGTTGTGATCAAGGTATGTCCCAGGCTGTGGACAAGTCAGACAACTCCACGCGCACTTTGCAAGACTGTCTAACCTTGAATTGGCGGAGCCATTCTTTCCTGTCGTCAGCTTTTTTCGTGTTAAACGCGAGGTCGATGAGTTCCTTATCACCGTCTTGTGTCGAGGAAAATGGGATCATGTGCTTCTCCATATGACTGAAGTAGTAACGACCATCGTCGTCATCGCTTGTTCCAAGACCCTAACGCACTGCAATGAACGAGGTGCAAACAGAAATCACGCGGCAACAACAAACCTTGTAGTACTTTGCGCTCCACTTGTAGGGATCAGGCGTTCTCTCCGACCATTGCTCGTATTCGGGAATGGTGAAGAAATCGATGAATTGCTTTCCTTTTGTTACGCGCACGATGGGAGTTACGAATTCGACGAGGAAATGGGGGATCTTGAGCAATGACGGGTAGAGATAGTCAAAGAAATTGATAAGAAGGCCCTTAATATGGGAACCGTCGTGATCCTAGAGTGGAACCGGAGAGTTAGCCTAGGATCCGGTAACAAAATGCGGCTCTAACCTGATTAGTCATAACCATCAGTCGACCATACCGTAAACTGCTGATATTCGTATACTCTTTGTTATGCTGTGAACCCAAGATTTTCTTGATGTTCTGTATTTCTTCGTTCTTCATGATCTGGTCGTGTCTGGCGTCTCGCACGTTCAACAGCTTTCCGCGCAGGGGGAAGACACCAAAGTTGTCACGTCCAACAACACTAAGACCAGCAACCGCGAGAGGCTTGGCAGAGTCCCCTTCCGTCAAGATGAGAGTACATCGATGGCCATTTTTTGTTCCAGCATTGTTAGCATCAGATAGCTTGGCCATTCCAGTCAAACTATCACCGGGGTTAAGGTCGAAATGCATATAAATAACGTCTGCTCACCGACTGCGCTTCGTTCCATCGGTCTTCTTGATCTGCTGATTTGCCTTGAACTTTACCCAGTTTAGCACGTGGTCAACGACGGAGGGTTTCAAAACTGGTAGCACCGTGAGCCATAAAGATTGCAATAATAATTTTGACTGACCTTTCTTCATAAACTCTTCGGACACAGCTGGTTTCGTACCAAACTTGGACGCGGTCCGAGTCAACGTCGATGTCTCCTTCGTCTGACTGTCAAATGTAGGGTTTTCAATGAAGGCGTTCACGAAGATCCACATGTGGTTCTTGATCTGGGCTGGCTTGAGCTTGGCGACACTGTTCTTCTTCTCGATGGATTCTTGGCAATTTGGTCGGCTATAAGCGCGACGTGGCTCCCGCCTTTGGTCGTCGCAATGGAATTCGCAAACGACACTTGTTGGAACGACCCATCTGAGACGGTAAAAGCGACCTCCCAGCGCGGGCCAATTTGCTCATAAATCACCATCGGTTTTGCCTGCGCAGCACCTCCAGAGTTTGTAATCGCATCAGCAGCAGCAGAATCGATGTACATTTCCACGTACTGCTTAAAATTCTTGACTTTCAAGCGTTCGTCGTTGAGAAAGACCTTGATATCCTTGACCGTGCCCGCTATATCGTAGACGCGCCTCTTAAGAAGGGACAAGGTGTGATCATCGATGTGATCCATCCCGAACCGCTTCAGCCCCGGCCTGGGGGTCACCCTGGTAAACTCCTCGCCTTTGCCGTTCTTTGTGATCTTGGCGGCTCCGCATTTACCCATGTTATTCGTCCACGTCTGTTTGTACTTTTGACCCGAATTCTTGTCAGCGGTCTCGACGGTGAATTTGTGAGAGTAGAGGTTAGCCAGTTTGGCACCGTAACCATTACGACCACCAGTCAGCTTCTTTTCATCGTCGTCATAGATGACAGTAAATGACCAAAAATGAGCTCGGGAATGTAAATCTTTTCCACGCTGTGGGTATGCCGCGACCGTTGTTGTAGATGGAGATGATTCCTTCGTCTACGTCTATGTTGACTTTAGGCGCGTCCATGTTGGGATCATTGATCTCGAGAGCGTTTAAGTCAAACAACAGTACCTGAAAGTGGTACACATACCTTGTTATCTGCTGCATTGAGGAGTCGTGAGGAAGCGAACGTTGTGTTTCGACATTCCGTGGTCGTTTGGCGTTGGTTGGTCCGGATTACTTAGGTGGGGTAAACGTTGGTAGTGGTTGCTTGATCGAGACCTAAGTCATTTTTTAAAAAGGGAGGAGCGCAAGGAGTGACGTACTGGATGGAGGGACCTGTGATCGAGAACTGAGGTGGCTTCCAGAGAGCCCTGCTGATGCATTTGGGATGTGTGGGTAGGATATTGGCCCCAAAGGAAGTGCTAGGTGAGAGCGACGGGGCAGTCTGCGCGCTTCCAAGCGTGTGGATGATTGACTGGGAGCGGGGGGCTAGGAGGGTGGCAAGGCAAGTACCCTGGAGCTTGCGACTGTGTCAGTGCGGGGTGAACGATGGCGAGGGCTGGGAGAGAGAACGAGTGGCGGCAAGGAATGTGTGCGTGCTCACGCGCGTGTGGGCAAAACAAGGAAACGGAGTTCACTCTCGCCGGGGGCTTGAGCTCGGTCGATCGCCAGGAAACGTTTCTCCGAGGTTGTGGCGCTGGAGTAAAGGCCCTACGTGAAAGGCCCTACGTGAATGAGAGAGCTCAGGGTGGGTGTATACGAGGACACATAAAACCGGGGAGTCTCCGTTGACCTCTTCGAAAGGGGCCCGTGGCGTGCAAGGGAAACAAAGAGAACTCGGCCATGGGACACCACGGGACGCGTGATCCGATTGCAAGGGTCGTTTTGAGGACATCGACGATGGGGGCAACGATCTGATCCCAGAATTTGCGTAAGAAGCGTGCGAGCTCTCTAGACATGTCCACCTTTTTCGCGCGCACAGTTAGGGCACAGAGCTCCTTCGACAGGTCCCGTACACTTTGTTTCTTGATCTGCAATAGAATATGAACCGGATCTTGGGAAAGACGATCAATGCGTCGCAAGAAAACTCGCTCACATTCAGGATGATGACAGGTCCGCCACTGGCTGCACATTGGAGATCCGGAAACAGGGAAGGAAGGAGGAATCGGGAGAGACCAGGCTGCGCGCGGATATCGGCCTTACGACCCGTTGTAACTTCAGGTTGAGTTGCCATAGCTATTCATGCTGATCTGCACCATGCGTATTGAGAGAAGCACGGATTTGCAGGGCCAACTGCGCGAACGCGTCTGCCAATGCCTTTCCTTCTGGGCTAGATTCCATAATATCGTGGAGATGGAGATGGGAATGGAGGCGAGTAACCTAACTCAAAAATACACTCCGGCCTTGCTCGAGAAGCTCGACTGCACGGGCAGGCGCATTGTTGCGAAGACGTGCGGAAAACGCGCCTACCGCGAGCGATGATGTGAGCTCCTTCAGGACGACGTGATGTTTAGGTAAAGACGGTAGAGTGGCTAGACGTTGGATAAGGAGTTGAAGGGCAGCTTCGTATGCTAGAAGTAGTGTAGGATGCAGGGGAGACCAGTCCCTCCTTGCTCAACCTGAACGAGCTATTTTCGGCGACATGCCCACAAACTTGAACTTGAAAGAAGATGGCGAGCTTTCCGAGTCCGAGTCCGAGCTATGGTGCTCCCAACATTATTAATGGCTGAAGGGTAGCAGATACTTACTTCGATCTCGTTATGTTGGAACGACCAGAAAGCGATCGACTAATGGACGGGTAAGGCTCCAGTCGTAGTGAGTGCAATAGGAATTGGTAAGGCTACCTACATAAGTATACGAATGGATGGAATGAACGTGGTGGCTTACCTCCAGTCGTAGTGGGTACGAAACTGGAGAGAAAGAGGTGTAGCGAGCGGAGTGAGGTGCGTGGGCAACGCGGTACCGTAAAGGGAAACGTAGGAAAAGTATCTACACGAAGGATGGGTCTCCAACACGTCAGGGGTGAGTTGAACAGTGACCGGGAACGTCGAAATGACTTCTTGAATGTCTAGCAGCTCCCCGAGGCGATCGAATCGATCGCGTAACGCCAAACCAAGTTTTCCTAACTCAGGCGAGTTGCCAAGTCGTCTGAAGGTGTTCAACAAATGGTCACTGAAAGTACTGAAAGCCGAGGGGTCCTCGGACGCCAAATGTGAAGCCAAACCCTGTTGCACCCTTGAATGTACATCCCCTTGAACACCACCCACTTTACGTTTGGTACGAAGTTGGAGTATGAAAGTTGCAGCTCGTCTTTCGTGATTCTCTTTGGGGCTAAGCTCTATCGCCTGATGCAGCAAAGGCTCACCCTGTGCTCGATCGGCTTCATCCCTCTGCGTCTCGAATCGCACGACATGAACCATGGCCAACCGAATCAGCGTTGACGGTCCAGGTGGCCGATGGGGCAGGCGCCCAGTGCACTGTGATACAAGTCAAGAGGAACGTCAAGCGAGATGCTCGTGTCCTCAACCTGACAGAATAAATTTCGCCATCGCCAGGTTTGACTGGGCAGCCGCACGACAAGGATGGCTGAACGGGCACGTATTGAGCGCGCGTTCAAACTCTTCTACAGATCGCTGTATATTTTCCTCTTTGCTTGCGATAACGAGAGAGGGCGAGGTTCCCTTGGTTCGTTGCTTTTTCCAACTCGCCTCTGGATGCAATGACGGGCTATTGACATACAATGATGAACAAAGATCGGATTGATTTGAGTCGCAAACTCACAACATTGGGGCCAGCGACACATGATGGATCGTGTTTCTCGCAATTTCGCCGTTCCACAATTACCGAAAGAGATGGGGATACAACGTCTCCATCCAGGGGAAAGAAAGCCAACACTGCTTCAAGTCAGGGGTGAATACGCAGAGTCTTGCATGAACTTTCGTCCCACTCACAGACATATGTCGCAGTGCGATTAAATAGTCGTTCCTCTGCGGTTTCCACTCTTCATAGATGGTCTCCGGTATACAGCATGGGTTTGAGTTCAGAGGACGCATACACCTCAATGCAAACCGTGGCGGACGGATCTGATGGTTTGCGAAGGTTGTCAGGAGTAATCCCTACCCGACAAGGGAAAGCTCACATTGGAATCGACCCAATCCATTCGACGTCGTCGTCACCGACAAATGATCGCTTAATTTCAATCCTGCATCCGAGGCCACTGTGATGTACCATAATGTAAAAGCCGGCGAGAAGCTGCCTCAAGCCAAGAGCGACACCCTTCGCTCGCGGGCCTACTGGGATTAGTAATATTTGCGAGTCATGTAGAAAATGTGTTGACGTACTCGTGATAACCAATTCTTCACTCTCATAGCCCCATGAAGTGGGATTGTCACCGTAAGGAGAGATTTCCTGTCAGTCGCCTGAGTTTTTCGCTGCACAAGGCTGGCGTTTGGCGTCGGGGACAACGCGTGCCAGTGTTTGCAAACAGTCCTTAAGGACACATTAGCATGAAGTAGCAGCGAGTTCTTGGTACGAACAATTATGCCGGCGGGAGCCTGAGTAGACGATGATGTCCTCGACTCATGTCGCAATTGCCCTCCGCGCCTCCTGACATCAGGAAAATTTAATCAAAAAGATAATGTCATGTATAGCAGTATCTATGACATATAGCATTGTTATCTTTGTCAGAAAGACATAGCATCTGATCATACCAGATGATCCCTGGGAGTGTAGATAGCATAGATGAATTTAATCACATTGAGTAACATCATCACATGTGACCAAGAAATGCATTTATGAACAATTCTGTCAGGCTGTGACAGCTTGTCTTTCTCATCTGAGGTACACTCATGAACACATCACTCAGTATGTGCCAGCTTGTCTCACTCATCAGAAGTGCACTTGTGAACAGTTCTGTCAGGCTGTGATAGCCTGTCTCACTTACCACAAGTGCACTCATGAACACATCAATCAGTCTGTGCCAGCCTGTCTCATTTATCAGAAGTGCACTCATGAACACATCACTCAGTCTGTGCCAGCTTGTCTCACTTATCAGAAGTGTATTCATGAACAGTTCTGTCAGGCTGTGATAGTCTGTCTCATTTATCAGAAGTGCACTCATGAACACATCACTCAGTCTGTGCCAGCTTGTCTCACTTATCAGAAGTGCATTCATGAACAGTTCTGTCAGGCTGTGATAGTCTGTCTCACTTACCACAAGTGCACTCATGAACACATCACTCAGCCTGTGCCAGCTTGTCTTGCTTATCAGAAGTGCATTCATGAACAGTTCTGTCAGGCTGTGATAGTCTGTCTCACTTACCACAAGTGCACTCATGAACACATCAATCAGTCTGTGCCAGCCTGTCTCATTTATCAGAAGTGCACTCATGAGCAGTTCTGTCAGGCTGGTGATAGCCTGTCTCAGTTGTCTGAGGTACACTCATGAACACATCTATCAGGCTGGTGATAGCCTGTCTCAGTTGTCTGAGGTACACTCATGAACACATCTATCAGTCTGCACTTGGTTACCAGCCTTTCAACTTTGTTGGCATAGCATTGGCTTATATCCATCACTCAGCTCCCAACAAATCATAAGCATCACGAATGAATATTTCACTCTATCTGGATGTTACAGAACATACTATAGGCCTAGGCAGTGAAGAGAGAATGGTATATCAACAAGAAAAACTGCACTGGCTGGCATAGGTATGACTCGGACATCATGGCCAAGGTGCAATAAACAAGCCATCAGGCACCGATGACCACGAAACTAGGTGGACGGGCAAGCACGAACAGGTCCATCAGTATCACCAGCCCCGAGGGCCTTTATCTCAGCCCGTTTCTGACGGATTCTGGCAAGCACGCTGTTCTTTGAGGGCACACGCACCCCCTCAGTGCTAGATGGGAAGATTTGCCTAAATAAATCATTAGCAGAGCATCAATGCGTATATATAACTTACTGATCCCACCACGCCAGGAGTTCCTTTACTTCATCCTTTTCATCCAGGTCATCAAGCAGTTCTATGATGCTGATGTAGAAGCGCTCTGAATCAGTTGTAAGATCACTCCGGGAGAAGA
>JBBPOD010000159.1:0-27577 GCA_038091255.1 Tylopilus intermedius | reverse complement strand
CTAGACTTTGACCACACTTTTTCCACACTTGTTTACAACACTTTGACCACACTTTTGCTCCGCTTTTTCAAGCACTTGTTTACAACACTTTGGTTAGACTTTGACCACACTTTTTCCACACTTGTTTACAACACTTTGACCACACTTTTGCTCCGCTTTTTCAAGCACTTGTTTACAACACTTTGGCTAGACTTTGACCACACTTTTCAACACTTGTTTACAACACTTTGACCACACTTTTGGTTCGCTTTTTCAACACTTATTTACTACACTTTAGCAACATTTTGACCACACTTTTGGTCTGCTTTTTCAACATTTGTTTACTGCATTTTGACAATACTTTGACCATGCTTTGGTACACTTTTGGTAAGGATTAGAATGAAAGTGAGGGTAAGGATGAGGATGAGGATGAGGGTAAGAATCAGAATGAGGGTGAGGGTGAGAATGAGGGTGAGGGTGAGGATAAGAATGAGGATGAGGATGAGGGTAAGGATAAAAGTGAGAATGAGAGGGTGAGGGTGAGAATAAGAATAAGAAGGTGAGGGTGAGGATGAGGGTAAGGATAAAAGTGAGAATAAGAGTGAGGGTAAGGATTAGGATTAGGATTAGGATGAGGATGAGGATGAGGATGAAGGTAAGAATGAGGATAAGGGTGAGGATAAGAGTGAGGGTGAGGATAAGGATCAGAATTATATGTATTAATTACTAGCATGAATATAATATTATTTTTTCTAACATTATTGTGTGAATATGAGTATTAGAGTGAATCTTATAATAGTACTAGGAATGTAGAATAGGATTAGGATTAGTAGGATGCAATTCAATATCTTTTTCATCACTCATGCTATACTTTCATAGTAGTTCATAGTCTTTCATAGTGCTGTCATAGTGTGTTCATAGTGTGTTCATAGTATGTTCATAGTGTGTCATAGTATGTCACAGTGTTTCGTGTTCTCATAGTCTGTTATAGTACTGTCATAGCACTGTCAAGTTGGACCCTCACTATGAGTACTATGGTACTGTCCAGTGCTGTCAAGTACTGTCCAGCTTCCCCTGGATTTGCTGATGTGCACGGATAGTCACACGAGTTGTCTCGTGAGCTGCGGCGCACCAGCCAAGGAGGGAAGGAATATAGATCACAGAGGACTGATGCCTCTTGGCCTCTACGAATAACTGCACGATCGCTGTTTTGGCAGTCTAAAGTGAAGTTCCAGTAAGACATACGAGTGCGCGAGCGTAACTTAAGAACTTACTCTTGTCGAGTCTCCCATCACTGTTCCGAGATCTAGATTTCGTATATGGTGGCCCTCCAGACAATGCAATGCGGCTGCACCGATATATCCTTGGCCCATTCCCGGCTGGCCATGTACCACAAGCCGAGAACGGTACACTCGGAGGGTCTCCATCGCTGCGTCATCCAGTCAAGATGTCGTAGCCAAGGGACTGAAAATTTCGTCCTCCCACTGAGCTTCCTCTGTGCCGTTTGCTTCCTACTCTTGGACATAAATTTGTCGATGGCACCCTTTACCGCCTGCAGAGTGCTGGCCAATACTAGTAGTGGTTCCAACTCGCTGCTGGAAGCGGCAAAGCTACCGACGATGACGAACGCGCAGACGATGGCACGAGCTCTAACACGAGGATCATGAGGCAAAGATAACCATAGAGAATAAGTGCATACTCTTCACAGATATCATGAAATCGCGATAGGTGACACCGATTGTTTCAGGTCGGAGCAATAGACGATAATTTGATTGATAAATCTGTGGGTACCGCCTCTGAACTGCGTTCAGCGCTGCTTCCGTGCACAACGCCTAAAGACACAAAAAAGGCCACCACAAAGACGTCAGCAGGATAAGTTACGCATCATGTGTCCACTCACCCTCAAATCAGCACCTCCGTACCCCTTGGTGAGCTTCGCCAGACCCTTTATGTTCTCTTCTCCCTGCTCACCGGTCCATCCTACCCATTTTTTACTCATTATTCCCAGATTTCTTCCCCTCGCCTCAAGGGAAGGTAGAGGAAAATAGAATTCGCGGTCAAATCGGCCAAGGTGGGGTGGACAAGAGTGGATGGCGCGAGGGAGCGGAGGGGTGGACGTGGGGCGACGAGGAGATAGGCTCGGTCGGCGTTGGAGAGGGTGACGTGGTAGAACGTCCAGGACGCAGTATAGCTGCAGGGGCGTGGGTTGGAGGGTAGACGTGGACGTGTGATGTATGGTTTACCTGTAGCTGGTGCGATTGATTGAGGCGAGGTGAATGTGTTGGTTCCCATCGTTGCTGGTGACAATGTCATGACTCGCTGAATGGACGAACAAACGCACTTCCTGGAAGGACACGGCACGAGTACGGTCAGCTCTGAGCGACTCGCAGAATGGGCCAACAAACGTACCGACTGGAAGGACAAGACCCAGGCGTGGTCAGCCCTGAGGCACTCGCTGGATGGACGAACAAATGCACAGACTGGAAGAACATGGTCAGCTCAGGGCTTGCGGTCTAGTCGAAGAGCACATACGGGCTGGGTGAACGATACGAATCGTAAAAAAGAAGTTGCTGCATCGTCCTTGCATACGTTGCCGCCGGGAGAGGGCAGAGAGTGAAGGCGAGAGTGAAGGTGCAGCGTTGCGTCATTATGTTGTACATTCGTTGTCACGAGGCAGTGGGCGAGGATGAGAGGGAGAGGGAGAGGGAGAGGGCGCGACCTCGCGGCGTCGTGTCGTACGTCGTCGTTGCTGTGTTGTTGCGAGGCAGTAGGTGAGGACGAGGAGAGGGCGAGGACGAGGAGAGGCGAGGGCGAGGGCGAGGGCGAGGGAGCGGCGTCGCGGCGTCATGTCGTACCCTGATAAGCGGCTAGCTTACATACGCCAGATCAAAGAACGCCAGGCGAAGCGAAGCACTGACTAGGATAGCAAGAACCGCTTCAAATAGTCGATCGTTGCTGCGTTCACGTACTCAATGACGCTCTTCTGCTTGTACCCTATCGCCAAGCCAAGCATGTATGAGCCACAACCGAGCAACTTAAAGAGTGATCGAGCCATTCGACACTCACCATGTCCTTCGCCTTCACAAATTCCTCTCTCGCACGAGCTTGTACATGGCCACAGCCTCGTGCACTGTCACCCGCGTGTCGGTCTCGCCGTGCGTGATAAACAAGGGTACGCGGATCTTGTCCGCACTGTTCAGAGGCGAGATGCGCTCTAAAAGGCTCGGATGACGGGATCCGACTCGTCGCTGTACTCGAGACGTCTGTTTGCGCGTCGTACCAGGGCTGTGTTCTCAAGGAATGTCACCCAGTTTCCGATGCCAAAGCTGGCCACGCCGCACTTGAGCTTGGAAGAATAGTGTACGAGGGTGGCCTTGGACAGACCCGGTCAGACTGTATTGGGGGCGATGCGAAAACAACTCACAAGGACCATGTATTCGCCATCTGAGCGCGAAATGCTCAGCACCGCGCGGTCAACCGTAGAAGAGAAAAAATACATACTCATATGAACTACTCATGACTGCGATGCGCGATGAATCTAGCTCTCCGGAAAATCTAGATCCAATGTATTCGATCAATTCATTGATGTCCCTGTCGTGTTTCTTGTAAATAGACAAGGAAATTAAAATCAGGAGACTCACTTGACTGCATCCTCGCGCTTCTCAACGTCGTCCGCTCCCATGTACCTCATTCCGTAACCAGAACTACCTCTTATGTTTGGATAGATCGTCGCTGCGCCGTCCTCATCGTCATTGTGTGCGTCATCGTTGCGGGAAGGGAGAGGGCGCGGTGTCACGGCGTTGTGTCGTACGTCGTTACCGCCTGCGTTCGTCGTCGTCTTGGTTTCCGAGGTGGGTGAGGACGAGGAGAGCAATGGTCGTCATGTCTCGAAAGTGAAGCATCGTCGTCGTCGCGTCTGTAGCACAGAGGCGGCACCCACGGGTAAATTACCCGCACCCGTTCCCACGGGTGTGTACCTGCGCCGGCCCAGGATACGGGGTACGGATCACCGGGGGTATACCCGGCGTGTTCTTGCCCATACAGTAACAGTGCGGTGCTCGTCTCGTCTCGTTGGAGCTTGCTTGACGGCGTCCACCTCGTTTTATCGCTGTCATCTTCATTGCTGCTCAAGGGGTACATGCGAGCCGGAGTGACAGTTATCATGTAGTGTGTACGTGAGTGGAAAGAGGAGGAAAAAAAGATACACGGCATCTCAGACGTCGTAGATAACGATCATGCCGTCCGACCAGCCTCAGGTCGACAGGACGACAAGACGAAACGACTGGAAGGGGGGCTGGCGCTCAGCAGACTGCAACTCACCCGTGTAGTGGACGTCAACGCTGGGTGGGACGAGGCGCGAGGGCGGCAGGCACCCGGCGGCCCTAGGCGTGCGCTAGTCGTAATCATAGCCCCCACAATACATAGGATCACCTCGTGGGGGTCTCCAAGTCTGGGCACTCATTAGTATCAAAATGTGTACACACGAACAGGATGGCCGCAGCTTACCGCAGCTACGAAGATTTGGCAGCAGGGGATTTCTCTGTACTCCCTCTGTACCAATGTTCTTGATCCATGCACCGATTGCGCCTCTGTTATGGTGTGAATGTCAACGTAAACGACGATCCGCGCGATACGTACAGGAAGTCTTCATGTCTCAAAAAGAGTGCTCGTTTTCTTCCTCTTGCTCCAAAACCGTACAGCATACGATAGGGTAGTGGTGGTGGTTGCATGCCCTACAGCAAGATAAGCGCAAGCACGACCGCGGCAAATTAAAACTCACCACGAATAAAACAGTCGCCAAAGTATATCCTGTCCAAGCCATACTTCTCCGCGTTCATGTATCTAGATACCGGACCTGTCAGAGAACTTCAAAATGAAATCAAAGAACAGCTACCACACGCACGCGATCTGTCCACGTCGGGTCCCCTTTGCAGCAACCGAGTGTGAGAACGAGCTCGTCCGAAAAGTAGTACACCTCCGGGATCATGGTCATGAACTTCATCCCTTCAATCAGGCACTCCATCTCGTCCTCACGCCGGACCTCGACCGAGAGTTCCTTCTCGAACGGTCGAGCTCGGAGTCTTCATCGTGCTCAGTCATCGTCAAGCTCAAAGAATTCTTCATAATTGGTGTCATTGCCAGACACAGGCTCAGAGTCCACCTGCCGTTGGAAGTCCTTGTAGTCGAACAGCTTAGTACATGTCGTTAGAGAAAGACGACATGCACCAACCCTCCGCTGAGCACGGAAGCGAACGGAGTAAGGGAACTACTCGTAGTCGAGCTCTGTGGAGGATGGTCCTGCAACTGGAAGACATGGCGCGACGAACGAACGCACTCTCTGAAAGGGCACGGCACGGGCAAGGTCAGTTCTGAGACGACTCGCTCGATGGACGAACAAATGCACTAGCTAGAAGGACACGGCACGGGCATGGTCAGGTCTGAGGGACTCGCTGGATGGATGAATAAACGCACTCTCTAGAAGGACACGGCACGGGCGTGGTCAGGTCTGAGGGACTCGCTGGATGGACGAACGAAAGCACCAACTGGAAGGACGCGACGCGGGCATGGTCAGCTCTGAGGTACTAGCTCAACGGAGACCAAACGCACCACCTGGAAGGACACGGAACGGGCATGGTCAGCTCTGAGGGGCTCGCTCGATGGACGAACAAACGCACCCCTTGGAAGGGCCGCACGGCACAGGCATGGTCACCTCCGAGGCACTCGCTCGATGGACGAACAAACGCGCCACCTGGGATGTGAGAGCGCAAGAGGAAAGAGGGAGTATTGGACCTGTTGATACCCATGGATCCACTGGATGAGGCTATACGAATGTGGCAGTAACGCAATGAAGCCATGAAGTAAGGGCGTGAAAGAACCACCAATGAAAATGCCTCACACAATGCAACGGGCAGTCCACTCGCCGATCATGTCCTCCTCGTTTCCCGTGAGCCATATCAATCCCAGCATCTCCACGTCCTCGAACAGGAACAACCCGTCCGCCTGCGCACACCCGATCGACGAGCCGTTCGAGATGCAGTACGAACGTGTCTTGCCGGCTATACCGTATCATCTCTTCCCCTTCTCCGTCTGCTTCTGCTGCCGCGTCGGACTGAGGCTGACTCGCAGCGAGGAGTGCTGCGAACGAGGGTGCCCGCGGGGTTCGCCGGCGTATCGCTCGGCACGCCAAACAAGTCGTGCGTGATGCCATGGAGCACGC
Organism: Tylopilus intermedius; assembly: GCA_038091255.1. Classification (NCBI taxonomy): domain Eukaryota; kingdom Fungi; phylum Basidiomycota; class Agaricomycetes; order Boletales; family Boletaceae; genus Tylopilus; species Tylopilus intermedius. The sequence continues at coordinate 21,381 of JBBPOD010000159.1, read as the reverse complement.
GGAGGTGTCTGCAGAGCCGTTCGAGCACGCGTGGGCTGAGTCGGCGAGAGCTAGTCGCGCACGGATGCGAGGGGCGCCGTGGGCATGTCCGACGGGCCGTGGGACGGGTGTCGTGGTGTCGAGGATCTTGGTGAGGAGCGTGGACAGCGCCGAGAGTGTGACGGCCCTGGTAGGGTGGACGAGGGTGGATGGCACTCGGGACCGCAGTGTGGACGTGGGGAGGCGAGAAGGAGATGGGCCCGGTCGACGTCGGAGAGGGTGGCGTGGTAGAGCTTCAAGGACGCGGCGTAGCTGTGCAGGTGCATGAGCTGGAGGGTAGACGTGGATGTGTGGTGTATGGTTTACTTGTAGCTGATGCGCTTGATCTCGGAGATCGAGGCGAGGTGAACGTGTTGGTTCCCATCGTTGCTGGTGGCGATGTCGCATACTCGTTCTCGGGCGATGCGCATGATGAAGGTTACAATACAAACGATGATAAGCCTGAGATACTATTATAAGAGTATACTGAAAGAGCGTCTCTATGATACAAAGAACAAGCACCATTTAACAAAGGGTGGGAACGGCACTTGCATTAACGCAGTACCAAAATTAATCGGGAAGCGAGCATGGCGTATCAGAAAGGCCATCACGGCCAGAGACACAGTCGAGCCCAGGGTCTTCACCGTGCTCAGAGTCATCGTCAAGCTCAAAGAAGTCTTCATTATCGGTGTTATTGCCGGATACAGGCTCAGAGTCATCATCTGACAACTGCCATTCCCTGTAGTCGCACAGCTTAGTACATGTCGTTAGAGGAAGACGACATCTACGAACCCTCCGCCGAGCACGGAAACGAATGGAGTAAGGGGGCTACACGTAGTCGAACTCTGTGGGAGACGATCCTGCAACTGGAAAGACACGGCACGGGCAAGGTCAGCTCTGAGAGACTCGTTGGTTAGACGAATAAACGCACTTCCTGGAAAATACAGCGCGGGTATGGTCAGCTCCGAGAGACTCACTGGTTGGACGAACAAACGTACTTCCTGGAAAAACACAGCACAGGCATGGTCAGTTCTGAGGGACTCGCTCGGTGGACGAACAAACGCACCGCCTGGAAGGACATGGCACGGGTATGGTTGACTCTGAAAGACTCGCTGGAGGGATGAACAAACGCACCCACTGGAAGGACATAGCACAGGCACGGTCAGGTCTGAGGGAGTCGCTGGATGGGCAAACAAGCGCACTTCCTGGAAAAACACAGGCATGGTCAGCTCTGAGGCACTTGCTCGATGGACGAACAAACGCACAATCTGGAAGAACATGGAACGGGGATGGTCAGCCCTGAGGGACTCGCTGGATGGGCGAACAAACGCACAAACTGGAAGGGCACGGCACGGGCATGGTCAGCTCTGAGGGGCTCGATGGATGGACGAACAAACGCACAAACTGGAAGGACACGGTATGGGCACGGTCAGCTCTGAGGGACTCGATCGATGGACGAACACTGGCAAACGCACTTCCTGGAACGACACGGCACGGGCACGGTCAGCTCCGTGGGACTCGCTCAATGGACGAACAAGCGCACCGGCTAGAAGGACACGACACGGGCACGGTCAGCTCTGAGGGACTCGCTCGATGGACGAACAAACGCACTTTCTGGAAAGACACGGAAGGGGCATGGTCAGCTCTAAGGGACTCGATGGATCGACGCACAAACGCACAAACTGGAAGGACACGGCACAAGTATGGTCAGTTCTGAGGGACTCGCTGGATGGACGAACAAACGCACAAACTGGAAGGACACGGAATGGGCATGGTTAGCTCTGAGGGACACGCTGGATGGACGAACGAATGTACTCTCTGGAAGGACACGGTACGGGCATGATCAGCTTGAGGGACTCGCTCGATGGACGAACAAACGCACAATCTGGAAGGACACGGCACGGGCATGGTCAGCTCTGAGGGACTCACTGGAAGGATGAACAACGCACAATCTGGAAGGACAGGGCAACGGGCACGATCAGCTCTGAGGGACTCGCTCGATGGACGAACAAACGCACTTCCTGGAAGAACACGGCACGGGTGTGGTCAGCTCTGAGGGACTTGCTGGATGGAAGAACAAACGCACTGCCTGGAAGGACATGGCACGGGCATGGTCAGCTTTGAGGGATTCGCTCGATGGAAGAACAAACGCACAACCTGGAAGGACACGGCACGGGTATGGTCAGCTCTGAGGGACTCGCTCGATGGACAAACAAACGCACTGCCTGGAAGGACACGGGACGGGCATGGTCAGCTCTGAGGGACTCGCTCGATGAATGAACAAACGCACTTCCTGGAAGGACACGGCATGCGCATGGTCAGCTCTGAGGGACTTGCTCGATGGACAAACAAACGCACCGACTGGAAGGACACGGCACGGGCATGGTCAGCTCCGAGGGACTCGCTGGATAGACGAACAAACGCACTATCTGGAAAGACACGGCACGGGCATGGTCAGCTCTGGGGGCTCGCTCGATGGACGAACAAACGCACTCTCTGGAAGGGCACGGGCATTGTCAGCTCTGAGGGACTCGCTGGATAGACGAACAAACGCACAAACTGGAAGGACACGGCATGGGCATGGTCAGCTCCGTGGGACTCGCTCGATGGACGAACAAACGCACCGGCTGGAAGGACGCGACACGGGCGTGATCAGCTCAGGACTTGTAGTTTGGTGAAAGAGCACATACGGGCTGAGTGAACAATACGAATCGTAAAACAACGGTACGGAGTCGGTTTTGAGACCAACGAACGTGTGGCCATGGTTGTGGTGGTCAATTTCGTGGCACTATAAGTCATTTTAGTTCGGTACACGTACCATTTGCTTCTCTAGAAAATTCTGAATGAAGCTCCTCTCATTCCCCGATAGTGTGGTGTCAGCGTGTTGCTGACTACCAATCCTTTTGGCAGCGCGCATCACTTGGAACCGTCGTCCACATGTACCGCCAGATCATTGTAATTCCCTTCGGGAACTTGGAGAGAGCAAACCAACCACATGATAGTGAAATCTTGCTGCATTGCACCGACGAGATCGCCACGGTTGATGTCCATAGTGTACTTCTTTCCGCATTCTTCGAAGATGACTCTCATCACGATCTTCGTCCCCGATTCCACTGTTGCCCAGAAATCACTCTCCTTCGTCAACCGGATCATATTTGCACCATCGTCAATCACAAACTCGTATTTCCCCTTCTCGATATACCTTCGTTGAGCTGCGGCTGCCCGTTCTCCGCAATCACGGAGGTTGTCGCGGAGCTTACGCTCCAAATACTAAAGGAGATCGTTTGTCAATTCATGAACGTCGTTTTTGGTAGTGCGGAAACGTACATTCCAACTCAGGCATTGCTCGAAGGGTATGCGATGCCTTTGCCCTGTTGCATCGATCAGTATCACATGTGGTAGTGGGATACGTGCTAATAGTTGTTGCCCGACAGTTATATAGCTTCTGCGAAGCTCTACTGTCTGATCGCTGTAGCTTTTCAGATCATGAACACCATTCCCAATGTTCATGACAAAAAACGTCTAATCGAAGGCAAGTAGCCAGTCAGCAATTCTTGAAAATCTTTGTCGAGCAGATAGCGCAGTCACCGTGTATTCCAGTAAATGCTCGTTGATAGTAGCCATACAACCGGCTACTTCTTGCGAGACGGACGGAGCTGCACGGAAACATCGTTTAATATTTTCCAGTTTTGCGGTGACTGTTTCCAGCGCGCTGTCAATGAAAAGTTATAGTTAGCTGGTAAACAATGTTCTAAGCAGCCCCGGAGGCACCCACGTGCATAGCTCGTCTCGCCCGAGTGCTTCATCGGATGTCCGTGCAGTCGGTATGCGTTCTAGGTGGCGCTCGAGCTTCCGCAATCGCCGCTCGAGGGACACCAAGGCCTCCTTGTTCTGAGTGTATCTCTGTGGGAAGCGATCAGCGATCTGGAATGAAATCCCAGGAGTAGGGTTAAATCACATCCACAAGCTGAAGAGTATTAAGTAGCCCCTCAATTGCACTCTTGATGGGAGCACCGACGACGGGGATCGCACCTGCGACCGCTTGGAAAGTGGGTCCCATGGCCTGAGCAACGTCGGAACCCAAGCGACAGGCATTCGAAAGGGCAGTTGACGCTGTGACTGGAGTTTCCTCGAGAGGTAGCTGTGAGTGACTAGAGACAATAGTGGTGGACACCACGCGAACGCGTGTTTCAGTATTGGTTGTTTGTGACGTATAACTTGAACGCCGCGCGGATGGCACTAGACGGTAGCCAAGGCCGCCAAGGGTCCGCCAGAAACGACGGAAGCGACTATCACTTGCAGAGGTCATGCTTGAATGGATATGAGGGCGCAGGAGGAAAGAGGGACTGTTTATATCCACTGGCTGGCACCGTCCTCGAACAGGAAACGACCTGATCGCGCGGTCAACCCGTCTGTCTGCGCTGCGCACACCCGATCGACGAGCTGTTCGAGACGCAGCACGAACGTGTCTTGCCAGCTATAGGGTATCATCTTCCTCATCTGCTTCTCCTGCCGCGCCGGACTCAGGCCGGCTCGCGGTGAGGAGTGCCGCGAACGAGGGTGCCGCGGGCGGAGGTGCGTGCCGAAGCGTTGGAGCCCGCGCGTGCCACGCTGGGTCGGCGAGGACTGGTCGCGCACGGATGCGAGGGACGTCGTCGGGAGCCGAAGGAGGAGCCAGGCTGCGTCCGCGTCTGTGGGGCCGCGGGACGGGTATCGTGGTAGTGTCGAGCATCTTGGTGAAGAGCGTGGACGGCGTCGAGAGTGTGATCGGGCCTGCCAGTGGTGGGGTGGACGAGGGTGGACGTTGGGAGACATTGAGGAGATGGGCCCGGTCGGCGTCGGAGAGGGTGACGTGGTAGAACTTCAAGGACGCGGCGTAGCTGTGCAGGTGCATGAGCTGGAGGGTAGACGTGGACGTGTGATGTATGTTTTACCTGTACATAGTCACGGTTGGTGCGATTGATCTCGGAGATCGAGGCGAGGTGAACATGTTGCCCTGAGTGGTTCCCGGAAGTTGCTGGTGACGATGTCACGCACTCGTTCTGGGGTAATGCGAACGACGATACAAGCGATGATAAAATATACACTAACTGTTATTATAAGAGTGTACCGAAAGAGCGTCTCTATGGTACATAAAAAAAATTGCCCATTCTATACGAGTCCGTCATGTCCGTCTTTAGCATGTCCCTGTCTTGAGTCCATGAGCCATCAGTTGCATCCGAACCAAGACACTCACAGGTCTAGACACACCCCCGTCGTCGTCATCGCTTCCGTCTGTCGAGAACAAGAGCTCGATCGTTGTCAGCGTCATCACCTGCAACGACTCTGCCGTCATCTGGCCGTCCTGCTCGCCCGTCGTCTCCTTCTCGCTCCCCTCCGTCGTCGTCGCTGCCGCCCCCGGCCCGTGCTCTTTATATCCCAGCATGCGGTACAAATAGGTCACTACCACGAGCCAGTTGCACACGAGCGTGCACGCCGCCACCTACGTTGTCCATCAGTCTCTCGCCTCACGCACATATTTTGGGACTGACCTGCAGATTCGTGACAAAGAGTGTCCACAGGGCGAGCGACGCCGCAATCTGACATGCCATGCGATAGACACAAGCCACCTGGACGACGAGGTTGGCGAAGAAGAGAAGGATGCGGAGCTCTTTACATGGGAGGGAGATATGGCGGAGGACGAAGTGGGGTAGACGACGGTGAGGGTGTCGCTGACGGAGCCGACTGTCGAGTGCGGTGAGTGCAGGACAACGTCGGACGGACGGGGCGGACGTACCCGACATCTCGGCAATGTTCAACGAGTGAGGAAGGGAGCAACGGGGGACTTGCGGTACGCATAGACGCATGCGATCGTGTTTTGTACGATAAGCGCTGTCCAGGTGAGACAAAAGGTGATGATAAGGATACCGTATGTGTGCAGACACCCTGTGGGGATGATGGAAAAGATTATGCTGATACGGACTGTCCTGTGGGGTGCCAGACTTAGAAACCAAGACAGGACGGTCTGCGCGGGGACGCACCATATGACATGTGAACGAAACCGTGTATATCCACATGGGTACCGCCGACGAATGGCCTGCACCTGAACTCGACCCGTGTTCGTGAGCTCGGCGGGGGGAGTAAAGGAAGGCCGAGTACGCACGCGATCTGGCGATAAAGATCCAATTGCTAACATCGTTGAGCGTGCCGCACACAAACGCGTCGATGGCCCAGACATCCCTCCGGCACGCGTTGTATCCTGATACGTATCCACATCTTGAATATGAACACGGGCAGGACCACACTATCGAGAGTGGAACTGGCAACTGGACAAAATTGAGCACAGTACTGTGGTGGTAGATAAGTCGTACTTATCGAGTCCCTGACAGGATCGCCCATGGTCATTCCGACGAGCGAGGTGCGCCGGCGTGAGGGATGAGGAGAGTAGGAGGAGGACAACCAGCATGCGCGAGTGTCATTTTGAAACTCGACCTTTTTCTTTTTCTGCTGGGTCCCATAGGTCTTGATGGGTTAACGATGATATGTTACAGGCAGTGTCGTCTGTTGACTGGCACGATTGTTTTTCCAAGGAAGGACGAGGACGAACGACGACGTAAAAGAAGTCACTGGGCATTTTTGCATAAGATAACGTACGGACAACCGGACCAATCGTTGAGCCTGCACACAGCGTCGTCACCGACTCGCTTCTAGGCTATATGGAGGGACACAGAACGGGCATGGTCAGCTCCGAGAGATTCATTGGATGGATGAACAAACGCACTTGCTGGAAGGACACGGACGGACACGGACAGCTCAAGACTTGCAGTCTGGTAGAAGACTACATACGGACTGGATGAACGATACGAATCGTAAAAAAACAGTACGGAGACCAATGAACGGGTGGTCATGGTTGGGGTGGTCAATTTTATGGCACTACAAGTCATTTTAGCTCGGTACACGTACCGCTTGCTTCTCTAGAAATTTCCGAATGAGGCTCCTCAGGCTGTCGTTCTTCGATAGTGTAGTGCCAGCGCCTTGCTGGCTACCGACCCGGGTCCGTGTGGCAGCGCGCATGACCCGGAACCGTCGTCCACATGTACTGCCAGATCATTGTAAGTCCTGTTGGGAACCTGGAGAGAGTAAACTAACCACATGATAGTGAAATCTTTCTGCATTGCAGCCACGAGACCGCTAAGCTTGGCGTCCATGGTATACTTCTTTCCGCATGGGCATTGGCATTACAACCGGCCACTTCTTGCGAGACGGACGGAGCTGCACGGACGCGTTGTCCAATAATTTGTAGCTTCACAGTGACTATTTCCAGCGCACTGTCAACGAGGGGTTATGAACGTCCGGCCTTCCATAGGTTATAGTTAGCTAAGTAAACGATGCCCTAAGCAATCCCGGAGGCACGCACGTGCATAGCTTGAATCGCCTGAATGCTTCATCGGGGGTTCTTTGCAGTCAGTACGAGTTCTATGTGGCGCTCGAGCTGCCGCAATCGTCGTTCGAGGGACTCCAAGACCTCCTTGTTCTGAGTGTATCTCTATGTGAAGCGGTCAGCGATCTGGAATGATATCCCAGGAGTAGGGTTACTTAAATCACGTCCACAAGCTGTATGAATAAAAGCAACAGTATTATGGACGTACAGATACCCTTGTCATTTGCATGGCAGCTGGCTCCAAGCGTACGTGCTAACAAAGTTTTACCGGTGCCAGGCGGACCACGGGATAACACTCCACGAGGATGGGTGAAGTTGAAGCGCTGAAACACTTCGGGATACAGCAATGGTAAGATAGTCATCTCCTTGAGTAAATGAATGTCTGCCTCGTGCCGGGTCAGCGAAGTCCTAATAGATGGAAGGAGAATGCAACCCCTACGTTCGTCCAAGCCACCAACTTCATCAAATGTTACGCTTCGGTTAACTCCAAGTGAGTCAGCGTCGGCGAGTGCTAGGACCCCATAAGCAAAGAAGCGTATCATATGAGGGGGTCCACTAACCTGAATCACCGATCTTGCCCAGATTAGATGGTGTTCCTGGAACTGCAGCCACCTGCACCCATCAGCCCGCCAGTCGCGCCAAAACCCTTCCTAGGCATGCGGCCCGTCCAAATCCTGTTATCTCTTATGAGCACCGCCAAACTACGCAGCCGCATAGCATCAAATCACTCACAGAATCGTCATTGGGCATGTCCATCCATCTATTCAACTCTGCCTCAGAGGCACTCCACCCTGGTCTACGTCCGTTACGTGCACCACCACGGTTGGTAGGTCCGCTCTTTGGTGGGGGTTTTGTTTCCTCTATCGGTGGAGGGATAGCATGGTTGATTTTCGCCCTCTGCCTAAGGGCATAGGGTTTTCCATCGTCTTGGACTTCAATATTGGGTTCCACATCGGCGTCGAAGTCGGGTTCTCCCTCTGCGTCCAAGTCTTCGAGGTCGGAGGAACTGCAAGGAGCATCTTCAAGGGAGCCATCCGCGTCGTCTGATTCGTCTGAGGGTTCGTCAACATAGACCTGGTCACTCTTCATGATGGCGCGACTCCTGGGTCATGCGTGAAGGTGGGCCTGCAGCGGAAGAATGGGGGAGAGTAGGTCGACGTGCGATACGCGACTTGCGGGCACGTAAAGTCTGCTTTGGTTGTCCCTCCTCTTCATCGTCTTCGTCTTTCATCTCCGGCTCCGCATTTCCGTTTACGAATGACGGTCTTCCGTCAGGTCGAGTCCGGCGGGGATGTCGTCTTCGCTGCCTGACTCTTTGTAGTTATTTCTCTTGACTCGGCGGCCCCTCGATGAATGAGTCCATTGCTCCCACTTGATCATATGCTCGGGTTCGGGAAGAAGGGAAGTGTCGTCGATCACTGAGCGCTCGCTCTCATGGTATTCTGAGGTGGAAGGAGGACTGTTTTGTGTGTGGATAGAGCCTGTCCAATTGCGACCTAAAGATCGCAAGGGAAGATTGGACATCCGAGTCGTCATTTGGGGGGGCTTGTTTGTCGCTCGTTCTCGGGGAGACTTCCAACATTCTCGATTGTATAGGGACTCACGGGCAAGGATTTAACCCCGGCGGTTTCGATTGCAATGAGGAGTGGCGAAGCTGCGGTCCCACTTTCAAGTAGGGGCGTAGGGAGCGACAATGGGAAGAGGTCGTGTGGTTGGCGTGGAGTGTACGAGTCCTCGCAGATGGTGTTGGTCAAGTTGAGGGTGTTGAAGTCGAAATGGAGGACAACGAGATGGGGACAAGTCGATCGGGTTGACAAGATGGTCAGCGCGCCTCAGTGCCTCTCGCAAAGACGGCAGTGGGTACTTCCTCAGTCGTTTCGCTATCGTTATTCGGTCGCTCGCCCTCGGTCGCATGCGTTGCGCATGCATGTGTGCGCTCGGATGGGGGTGAATGAACAGTACAGCTTTCTTCTGAGAAAGTATGGAAAATGAGATGAGAATGGACATACGTGGGTGCATCACATACCAATGGGAAGGAACGGACTCATACGAGATGAGAGAGCATGTGAATGGATGCGAATATGACCGATGGGCCGGAGGGTGCTGGTTTACAAGACGACTCCAAATACGGCCAAGTAGAATCAAGTTGTCAGGAAGAGTGGAATCGCCTGAACGGTGTCAACCCGAAGGTCACAATACAGTGAGCGTAGGAGAGACGGAAGTGTATTTTTGGTCTTGTTTTTGTCCATGATGAGTCGGTGTGTGTAGCGCACGAAAGTGGGGAGGGTGTGGTGCCAGTGACCCGGACTCGAACGCCATGAAATTGGCGAGATCGATGGGGACGCACGAACCAATGACATATTCTCTGGGCTCCTCAAAAGGGCCTGGTGTCGGGGCAAAAGCGTGGCCTACGAATGAACGCTAGGTGATATGCACCAGACCGTCGTTTGCCAATGGGTGATGGTGGCGTGCGATGACGGCCGACCTCTGAAAGAGGAGTGCTGGCAAAAATGCCGAGGTTAGTGATGAAGGGCATGGTTGAAATCGAGGAGGGTGGATTCGGAAGTGGGAGTGGGAGTGGGAGGGTTCTTTGGAGGCATCAACGAGTCAGTGGACAGGCTGCAAGGAAGAGGGAACTGAGATTCATGCATCATGGGCCGACGTCACGGTAAGTCGGCGTCGAAGATGTCGGTGCCACACTTGTTCTTTTTTATTAACTTGAATTGGCCGGATGGCATCCATGTTACAGCCTGAGTGAGGGCATTCTGGTTTGGTCCTGCGAGAGAGCCGAGGATGCGGGGTCTCGTCAGCTGGGCGAACCAGGAGGACAGTCACGGTGTTGAACGTTAGAATAGTTGCCTGTCCGATAGAAGGCGCACCAAACGAAAATCACGATAACCTTAGAAAGTGCACCAACTTGGTGACACGGAGAGCATGCAAGCCTACTAGTGGGGTAAACACCTGTGACTCAATCGAGGTACTTAGTACTAGTCAGAGTCGCCACCATCACCATACAGCGCATACATAGTTCGAATAGTATCATCCGAGTCTGAACCCCCTTCCTCCGAGTCTGAAGCACAGTCGGTTACTTCCCACTCCAGTCCAGCGCCATCCCGGTAAGGAAGTAAAAACTCTGCATCTGAATCATCCTCGAACATCTGAGTCCCTGCATTGCTGTTTCATACTTGATTTGGAGAGGGACACGAGACTGGCATTGCGGAGGCGGATTGAACGACTAAGCGATTGTTAGTCACAGTGAGGGGGTGGTTCTCGTCAGAGGATCTTGGAACATGGGAGTACGTATGCCCGACACCGAGACCCCAATGATACCTCAGGAGCATATCTCGGTCCACGAATCTTAACGCTGGTGTAAGCCGTGACCAGACAGCGATGAAAGGCTCTTACCTGTTAACATAGTAGTACTTCCAGTCTTCTGAATCGCATGCGACAGATGACATTGTGATCTGTTCTTGGTGGAGCTTTCCATGCCGGAAAGCAGGTAGGAGGTGGCAGCCTCTCAGTACATCCGCCGGGTCCACAAAGTCAAACGATGTTGGATCATTCATTTCGGCAAACCTCAGAGCGTCAAGGCCGTGCAAATCGTGTTTTGGGACCCGTTCGAACCACCGCACGTATAAGAAGTCCATTCGCCGTGGCAGGTAGTCCTTCATTCCTGGGCCGATGTACTGAACATTGGCGTGGTACATCCCGATGATCCTGGCATAACAAAATGGATCACAATCAGAATCTCGGCGATGAAGCATCAGGATGTCACGGTGTTCAGAGTTTGGGTTGAATATATCTTGAGCGCGACGAACATCATAGGTCGTATAGTTGATCCGAAGGATGTAATGTTGATAGATACGATCATTTTTGAGTATCACATGGTCCGGGTCGGCGTCCAATGTACCAAAGCCATTATCAAGCCCGGCAGTCAACGAAGGACTCGTATCGCGATCTAGTTCGGACCCGGACCCTGGGTCGTGAATTGCCATGATGCGAGGGAGAAGATGGCGTTTAAGTTTGAGCACAAAGCCCTATATATACGTTAGAACGATTTCAACAATACGGTGAGTAGCAGTCACCTGGACAGCTGGATCATTGGAGTTTTGTAGCGCAAACGAAGGGAGGTGCACGGGATGATTTTGCGATTTTGCGATTAGATAGTGTTCCTCAGGACTATTAGAAATATTTTCTAAAATTTGGGGCGTGGCGTCAACTCGCTCACGTATTTGCCGTATCCGTAATTGGCGCCTCTCCATCTGAGTGAGCTGACGGATGAAGTCCTTGCGGCTAGTTCGAAGGTATCTTCCTTTCCCAACGCGATGCTCTCGTTCGCCCTGAAAACAAACGAAAATGAGCATGCTCCAACTCAGACTCAAAAACTCCACACCAGTTGTGTTGAATAGGAATCGATGGTTCCATATCGCCGGATGGTTGACGCATAATCACCAAGTGCGTGGAGCTTGTATGTTTGCAAGTTGAACGTTTTTGACTGACGTGACGCCACCTCGGATGAGCCCTGTGTAGATGTCCCTGGACGAGACTGAGATTGGCGTTGACGGCGTTGGCGGCGTTGGCGATGCTCCGCTTCACGCTTGAGTTCGCGAGTCGAGAAAGCGGGACTGGTAACAGTGGTGAATGCGCGAAGTTCCGCACCGAGGGACACGGTGATATCGTCCAAGATTTGGAGGGTCTCATCAGTATGCATCCGAAGTTTTGCCAGACCATGCCAATGGCAGAGAACGGAAAGTAGTTTCAGCACCGCCGAATTGTGTGGTTCGGGGAATAGGCCGTCGAAGACAGGGATAGCGCACTAAAAAGTCTATAAGATTAGGCCGAATGATAAATAAAATTATTAACCTGCAGGAGATCTTCAAAGTCGCGAGCCGCAATCCTCTTCATGTCGGATGCATTTTGAGAGAAACGACAGATGGTATCTTGTCCAAATGTCGGGACTTGCCGGTATCTGGAGGGTATATGAGGAAACGGGCTACAGAAGCGAAGACAGAGGCAAACCTGCGATCGAGTTCATGCATTTTGCTCTCCTGGAGAGATTCAAGCATGCGAAGAAGGTGGGTGAAAACCGCTTTCCAAACTCCCAATTCAACTTCGTGGAGAAGGTCTACCACTAACATAGCGAAAAGGTTGAAACCTAAGTGATACAGCCTGTCCGAGAACGCATTCTGCGCGATGTCATGCCAAAGTATCAAACCTGATGTAGATCGCTCACCGATGTTGGGACAAGTGACTCTTCCCGAAGGAGCGCTTCGACTTGGGGCGTTGTGACCGCATAGTTACCTCCATAGATGAGGTTTCGTGCACCCTGCACTCTCTCTCGACGATCGGGACTGTCGCAACGGACCAGTAGCTGCCGATTACGTGTGTCCCTGTCAGTGCCAAGGTCACCAACATCACTTAACATTATCTTGCAGCGAGGGCAAGGACATTTGCCAAGATTACGAATTGATGCTATGAGTATCCTGTGAAGGAACAATGCATCAGCGCGGTCTAGGGTCGCCTATTCAGAAGACTCACTTTTCTGGATAGTCAGCAGAGTATGTGAAAATACGTGGATAGAAGCGGCGTTTCAAGCCATCGCAACAGGTGATTACGACACCATGCTTATAGGCCTGAATGAAATCATCATCCAGGAGCGTTTTCCACTGTTCGTGGAAAAGTTCCCGCTGGCAGTGCGTCATGAGAACGCCACTGAGTGACTTGCCTCCTGAATGAGCCATGACAAAATCCTTGAACGCCTCGGGAAGCTGACAACGTGGATGAGAAACAAAGTGACGATTCTGGACCGAGATTACTCACAGTCTGGAAGTATGCAGCGTGAGAGGACGAGTTTTTGGATGGTTGGCACCGGCGATATTTCGATTCATTGCCAAAATATACGTAGAGTGGCCACAATTTTGTGTCGCCGAATGCGGAGAGTTGAGTTGCATCTGACGAGAACATGAATGCAGCGACAACACGGGGCAAGTCGCAGCCAGGCTCCGGAGGGGAGTCCTGAAGTTCTCTATGGGAGTCAAGGAATGCGCTCGAAGTAAAGAGCTCTCCGTGAACCTTGATATCTTGGGCCTTGTGAGGTGGACGCCAGAGTAATTCATATGGCTCGTAGTGAAAGTGCGCTGCCTGGACGGGATCCGTGATCTTCTCTTCCAAGATTGAAATAAGTGATCTGTGATAAAATCCTCGCACGGTGTAGGACTTGGCTCCCGGATTGTCTGAGCGGCTGTGGAAGGGGACCGAAATCGTGATGGAGGAAGACTTCCACCCGCGCTCACCACTTAGCCATCCAGGAACGTCCGAGTCACCATCGCCATGCTGACCACTGAGCTCCTTGTTGATGGAATCCCACGAAACCCCAGACAAGTCGGCTGGATCAAATGCAGGATCCCCGACGACACTGAGCAACCGCTTAAAGTCTTCCCGGGACTTCTGGCCTCCCTGATTCCAATACCAGTCGCCTAGGCGCATTGCGTTCTCGTTTGGGTAAGGATGAAATGGATTGCCAGGCTGGAGATGTTGAGCACCTTCACGAGGCAGCTGAGAGACGTGATCAACCGAGTATGGATCCTCCGGATCATGTGAGGGAAGGTTCTCCGAGGTATACACGCGGGACAACCCAAATTTATTCGTCAACGTTCTGAAGGTCCGGAACAACGAGCGAGATGGGGACGTTGGTGATGCAGGCGATTCTGACGAAGCGGTCGTAATTCTTCGGCGAGTCTCGTCCTCACCGTCCGATCGTTGACCACGAGTTTCCTGTTCAGCTGGTGCATTCCGGTCGACAGCCAGATCCGGAGGGGGGAGAGGGAGTGGTGGCTCAGGCAACATATCTCGAAAGCGCAACGGCAATCGGCGAACTCTACGAGGCCGACGCTGTGCAAGAGGCATGTCATCCTAGACACGTTTGAGTTTGCCGAAGAGCGTTCATAAAAAAAAGAATCGACACATACGTCTGGGCGCTGAGCAGTGTCGTTCTCTTCTATAGCGTCGATGTGGGACCCCTGATGCGCAGACAAAGAACGGGACACACCCTGGAACAAAGTGTCAGATGGGGTACATGTGCTCTGGGGTCGTACCTGGTGAACGGCTTGCTCGCTGGCTTCAACACCGTCCCCCCCGTCGTGGCTACTGTGGCTGATTGCATCTTGATTGGCGCTTTCGGAACGCCTAGAAAGGGATAACCTGGCCTTCTTGGCTAGGTATATCTCTTTCGCCTTAGTGAGCGCACTGGCTAGTCTTTTCTTGCCCTTGCGACAGCTTTTTTCGTGCCTGGTGAAACCTCCTGGGTCGGTGAACGTGCGGCCACAAACACAGGTCTTCGTGAGTTGAAGCGAGTCGGACATAGTGAGGCCACCCGTCACCGCCAGGGTTTGACTGTTAGAACCCTACACAGAATGCAACGTAAAGTCAGAGTGCAAAAGACTATTATATTACAGCTGGTTTCATATCGTTAGACCGCTTTCGCCGGCCCGTCACGGCGCAAGTTTTGGTTTACCTATGTTTACATGACAAATATAACTATCCCCAATCCGGCTCACTCACGTTGCAAAAGCCCGAGAGCCTGCGTGTGTACTGTGGCCAATCGTGCTATTGCCACCGCATTGTTTACTGTCTACACAGGCCAAAATAAACACAGGCGAAAGCGGTCTAATGATTTAGCGGGGCTGTATCCGTCATTGCCAGTGAGCACCAGATGTGCACTCGGCTAATTTACTACGCGGTACAAACACAATTTGTCGGAGCTAACGAACGTAAGAAAACAAATAAGATTAAAAGAAATACAAGGATACACTACTCCATACATCAATTTGAATGGATACAGGAAAAGTCGGTCTGTGGAGTCCATAATGCTCTGTGTAGGACAGGAACGATGAAAATGTTCACGCCTTGGGTGCATCGTGAATACGAGAACAAGAGTTATGATATGGACTAACTTACGTGACAAGGACTGATAGCAAATGACCTCAAGCTGTGCCCACATACGGCCCCGACGTACTTAGCGCTAACGGTTGCGGTATTCTTGATCGGATTCTGGTCAGATACCAACCGTTTGATGTCCTCCTGGCTAAGATAACGACGTAGTAGTAGTTCGCGCTCTTCGTAGGTTTGTTGGGTACGCAGGAGTAGCTTCGCCAGCATCATCTTTTCATCCAGAGCTTCCTTGAACTCTTTCAAGATGATGTCCATTGGTTTCACGTCTGAAACAGGTGTAATCTGAATAATATAAGTGACTTCTGATTTCCGAAAACGAAGAACATACAGCGGAAGGAGCACTCCGGAGGGATTCGTAATATGTGATGAATTGTTGAGGAAGTTCTGCAACATCTTGCACTGCAGTCAAGGGAGGAGATTGTGGCATCTCGTTGATATTAGGAGCGTGACGAAGTACTGCAGGTAATTGTTCTCCGGGTTGCAACTGAAATGTTGTCGAACCAATGACGGGTATGGGCGAGGACTCCATGATGAAAAGTGTTTACTACCATGGGAAATAAACCCCACTATAAATACTGAACTTAGTTCCCACAGTCACGTTCCCGCTACCATGGGAAATTCGCTGTCACTAAGTTGTTGGATTCACACACCTGTCTAACTTTTATGCAGCGCCTTCATCGTCCGCGCAGACCATTGGCTGAATTATTTCTTGATGTTGTGAACTGGAAGGAGATGTTGTGAAAAGCCAAGTGAATTGTTACGTTGAGGTTCGTTACACTGGCAGCCTGAGTGACCTATGACTCAGATCTCAGATAACCAGATCTCAGATAGCCAGATCTCAGATAACCAGATCTAAGAATCGTGAGATGGTTTATCTGTGGTCAGTCATCAGATCGAAATCCGATCCAGTATCTCTACCTGTCACTCTTCGCAGGGACCCCACTGACTTGGGAGAGAGGGTAAGGACAGCACAGCCAGATCGGTTGAGCACTCACAGCACCCACACGCGTGCAACGTGCGTGGCAAGGTAAGTTTTCCCTGGAATGACGACGTTCAAGTTGACAGTGACTCGGATCGTGTCGATGTCGTAAAATTTGAAGAATACCTAGATCCCCGTCTCGGTCAGGGAGAGGGACTTTCTTCCAGTATTGTCCGAGTCAGCATTGCTTGTTTTATTTTAGGGCGACCACATTTGAAAACGTCACTTACGGATCCGGGAATGAAGACGACGACGGCCAACTGGTAGAGGCCATCGAGCATATACGACCAAGACTTTATCTGTCCCAGACCTCGAATACCTCTAATGTAGAGCTCTGAGAAAGCCCGGTCGAACGCTGATAGAGTGGCACATCAGGGCAGCGCACTCCCACACGAGGCTAAGGCGCTTACGGCCGAGAATGACGACCAGCAGCGGTGTGAAAATCAAGCTGTAGAGAAATAATTCATTAAAGAATAAGTCCGTCATCGTGCGTATACGTTGCGCCGAAGCTATTCCAAGAATACGCTCAGTCACGACCACAACACGAGGACACTCACTAGTGACAGCTGAGATACCAAAAAAATGGCCAACGTTTGAATCGCGTTCTGTAGCCCAACGTCAGTCAATCACATACGACGGCATGTAAAAACGCACCTTGCAAAAAAGTTGCTGTGCATATCGCCGATACGCCAATACGACCGGCGTCCATGCACGAGAAGCAGCTTTGACAGTAACTTGAATTGGCCAAACGCGTACTTGACATGGCAACTTGTGACCTTTCGTGAGCCACTGGCAACAACCCATAACTCACGTTGGCTTCTTGAATCACCGCCACGTTGTTGGTACCATCGCCGATTGGCACAATGTCATCGCTTTCCGACCTTCCTTGACCTGGACAGCCCATTGTCATGGAGTATACTCGCTTCAAAAACTCTGGGGATGCGAACTTGGCTGAGGGTGTACACGTGATGCTGACGCCAGATGTGTCATCATGGAGGGAAGCGGCATTTGTCGGTCAACATTTGTTACCGTCCACATTGTTCAAAAGCGAGATCGGTCAGGTAGACAAACGTGTGCTGAAGAACGTGACACTCAAGGTTTATTCAGGATGTCGTACGGAAAACGGTCGAGGAGGAACTGGTGTTTCTAAGCTTTCAGCCCCGATAATAGCAATACAATGCTGAGTGTACATTATCACACAAGTGACTTGCTCATGCACGGGCCATTGAGCTCGTGGCCAAGCTTTCGATAGTAGTCTCGTGTGCCAACGCCTGTGCTAGTAGATACATGGTCAGTCAGACGCATGATGGATGGGCGACAACTTACTCGAGATAACAGCCAGCTTCACACTCCCATGCTCCCCCCTCGCAATCCGTTCCGCCTCTGCCATCAACAACGTACCAAGTACTTGATGCTGGAACTTAACTGTTGTCCCATAGACGTGCAAGTCTCTCACTATACTCGACCTACCCTCAATGTCTTACTTGCAAACGAGTTCAGGTCGGAATGTGCCTTCATCTGAGCACTTACGGAGACGCAACAAGCCGACGAGAATGTCTCGTTCAGGGCCGAATTCATAAGACAGGAATGCTTCCCAACTACGTCGGCTGTGTAGTCCCGACTCGGACGAAGAAGTTCCATTGATTCTGTGATGGATTTCGTGGATCTAGAAACAACCGGGTCTGCGAATGCTAGCATGACAAGATGGAAGGACTTACACCAACTTCACGGAAACGTACGTCGCGGCATTCTGCGCCAAGATCCTTCATGCGAGCTCACGCAAGTTCCCCGAAATGTCGCAGCCACTTGTCACAAGAGGCAATGGTATACCTCTGTGAATAACAGTCCAGTAAGTTCCCAGTCTAGCAGCAATGTGATTCACCTCTGGACCCGATATACTCTCGTTCATGGAGGGATTAGCGCAAGAATTCGAGCGACGACATCGACGTTCGGTGTACGATTCTTGTATCGCCCAGTCCGCGAGAGCTCGTACAGACCAGTTCCGCGAATCACCAATGTTGGATATATCTTGAGACCATCGCTTCCGAAAGCAGGATTTTCAAAATACTCTTTTGCTTTGAATTGCTCGAGATCTCTTTCGAGCCCAACATTCGGGAGGTCGGGCATCATGTGTGCGACAATCTTGAAGCTTGCATCTTTTTCGAGATGGAAGGATTCGGACACCGCCCGAACTGTGTGTCCGCGATTGGTTATCCCTTGCAATGTCTTCGCAAACGGACTGTACCCCAATTTCTAGACGGGCACATCCATAACGGAGCACCTGACTGCAGTTAAGCATAGAAGCCATCCTCTCAAAGGGTCGGTTGTGATGACTTGCCCGAGACGCGGTCGAAGGCAGCAGTCTGGATGTGTTTCGATGGTGATACCAATGGCTTTTGACTTGCCCTGTTCCGAGTACCGAACTGCTTCATCGACGTCCAGCCCAGTAAACCCTGATAGAGCGTTGTGTAGCTGAGCGACAAACTTTGTACGATAGTCTTCTGGCATCCTCAGGAACGTGCCCGCCCATTATAATGAGTTCAACCTGAGTAGCGTAGTTTGTGCAGACGTTCACGGTCGAGGAGAAGACTACACAGACCTTGTCGACACTGTGTCCGAGTGCCTTCAATTGCTCGACACGACCACGCGTTTGTTCGTAAGGGTCGTATCGTGCCCTGATGGGGCGCATACTCGTGGGTTCGTAACTCCGCGCGCCGTAGTCGGGGTCGGAGTCAGGTCCACCCGGACAGTATCTGAGCAGGGTATCAATCACGACAAACGTCGTACCATCGAACGCACGCAGATATTCCCTGTCGTGCCGATGTGCGGACATCGATGAGGCTGCACATGGCCGCGACCACCGCGATCTAAACATCACATGAGCCACGTCGGACAGGCGACGTCGTGAATCGAACACACCCCACTCACGGTTCGTATCGGTCTTGCACGGAGCCTTTGTAGCAACGCCTTTTTGTAGTCGTCTGGAATTGCGCTGATGATTTCGACGAGTCTGGGGACGCTTCCAAAGCCGTTATTTTTGCTGCGAAGTTCGCTGAGCGAGACAGCCTGAGATTCGTTGGCGTTATGGGTATGACCAATTTTCCACCCTTATGCCGAGAAGTGGTGCCTGTAGTGGTCTCTGTGACAACTTGAAGAATGAGAGCAATGGGGACATAGCTGAGACAACCAACATATATACTGGTTTCTGAATCGCTGAAATGCATGTTCATCTGACCTGTGTTGCGGGGAGCAATGCCGCATACTGCCACCAGCACTGGCAGGACCGGTGGAAGCCAAACTTGGACATGATGCATCAAGATACGATGGCGGTGATGATCTTCAGAGGGAATGCGTTACCGGCCTGAAGTTCGGCCTGAACCACATGTGCATTCAGCAAGTAGCAGTTTTTGGTGCACCCGGACCCTGAGTCGTGGTACAGATGACCCGGGGACAGACCGAAGAATGCTGAGGCTCCTAGGATCGTTCAACGGTTATTCACATCCTGACCATATATACATATGTACTGGAAGGCATACGAAACATACAGAACTGGCAACAAAGTTTGAATGTGTACATTACAGTGACCTGTATCAAAGAGCGACATCCCGACAGGCTCCTAGACAGCGAAGCTGGGCTGCGTGTGGACCCGAATTTCGTATTGGTAGAGCGCGTCGCAGAGTACCAAGTAGATCCGTCCAATGGTCTCGAGCCGCTTCTTGAATAACTGTAATTTGCTTTGGTGTGAGGCGGGTTAACCCACGAGAGCGGCTGTCTTTACTCACGGGTTTCACAGTCACTGAGGTCGCCATCGTCATGCTTTGCTCGATCTCGACGAGGTCGGCACGAATCTGGTCACCGGAGTGGTTAGCCTACCACGACTCGGATTTCGATAAATTGGAACTGACACAGGTCCAGATTTTCGAGAACACTCCCAATTTTCCGCGGATCAACGACATGTCCGACTGCAACGGGCGAAGGATGGTATGAACTCTTTCCGGTGCCGTAAGTTCAACTCGAAGTTGCTCCAGCTCAGCCTTGTGTTCCTCCAGAGACGCCAACTCGGCTACGAGAGAGGAAAGTTATCAGCAGCAGAACTCGATGAAATAGGTAAACTATCACCCTCGACTTCTTCCTTCGTCTGCTGTAAGTCTTTTCCCTTCTTCGCCGAGAAGCCCGCTGCAATGGCTGCACCCTATCTCTCGCAGGTCAGGAATGCGGCGCGTAGTAGAAGAGTGATTACGCACAGCTGCTACGACCAACACCGGAGGGCAGAGGATACCAATGGCCAAGGCACCCACTGAAACGCGTTTGAGGGAAAGTGTTGTTGCAGCATTCTTAACTATCTAAGGGTAGGAAAACGGTCGTTCGAAAGGGCATGTACTTATAGCAACACACCCACATGAGAGCTGAGCCTAGATGCATCACACGTTGGTCAGCAGCTCAAGAAAAATAACATCAGAACAAACTGACTCTTTGACCTTCTCATTGATCGCCTCGATTTCACGAACTAGCTCTTCGATCTGCTGCTTCTGCTGTTCACTCTGCTCGCGCCCCTTTAACCAATTCGTTAGCTTCCCTTGGAATCCTGTGACACTGGTCTGCAAATCGAGGAATCCCTGCGATAAATCCTCCGAGTTTTTGATGTCTTCTTCAAGATGCTGCCGTGCGAAGAAAGTATTAGAGCATTGCTCAAAAACAAATCCAGGGCGGTTGGTAATCGGCTGACCTTGTGATAGCCTTTAATTCCCTCCTGCTTATCCTGAATACTGATGGTTTCGTCCTTGAGGAAGTCAACGAAGTTGTTTGCAAAGTCTGTGGCAGTGTCAGTTTGACTCGAAGCTTAAGGGAAACCCTCCAACCCAATGCAATAGCGCGAGCATGGCCAGCGACCTTGCGAGACCTCCAGAGAAGATCTATATATGTCTGCGAGTCGCTGTTATGAAAAGAAACTAACGATGACATCATACATAAAACTACCTTGCGATACGTCTGCCAATCGTTTTGGAACTGCACG
>JBBPOD010000158.1:0-27666 GCA_038091255.1 Tylopilus intermedius | reverse complement strand
GGAAACGGAATGAAGAGAATCAACAAGAGAATGTAGATGGTGGCGCAGACGAGTCCCTGACTCTTTGGTCTGTGCCATGTTCAGCAACGCAAGCGGGTGTTTTTCCAAGAAGCTTACATGGGGTCAGCATAGACCTTTAAAAGGTCTCTTCCCTTGAGGTTGGCTTGGATGAATCTTGGTCCAAGGGCGGGTATCAAGTAGAGTGCAGCCAGGAAGGCGAATATGGAGAAACCGACGGAGGCGAAGAGGACGGGTAGAGGAGGAGGAGGATCGAGGAGAGGTCTTACGACGAACCAGGCAGCGACGGGGACGAGGGAGATGAGCAGGACATTCGGGAGTGGTCTTGGTCGAGGCATGGACACGTGGCGCTAATGACCGCCCTGCCGTTTACGGCCATCTTGAATCCGACCCAGTGTACAGTCCTGGGCAAAGGAAAAGGCGTGTTTGGTACGATTCATTGACTTGGAACGTGTACAATCTCATCCACGGTCAGCTACACGACTCATCCCACCTCAGACCGTGGTCGAGATCAGCCCCGTCTTACTCTTTAGCAGACAAGAGTACGATGACCATGGCAAACACACGCTGCTCGATCACTACACATTCAACTGGAAAGACGGTCGCATGGCGCTCCCACTCGGTCTAGGTACATCCTACGATTTCCATTGTACACCTCGGGCTCATTACTAGTCACAGGCTCGTTGTTCAATCACGCAGAGAACCCAAACGTGTCGTTTTCCATAGACATCGCACGCGAACTTATCGTGTATACTTCTACACGCATTATTCAGCCGGAAGAAGAGCTTTGTATACCCTATGGCCATCGACTCTGGTTCGATCCCGTCGATGGTGCACCCTGCAGAACCTCGAGTTCGGACGAGAACGCTGATCCCTGCGGCGGACTATCCGATATGCAAGGCCACTCCGTCACCAGTACGTCTGCGGGCACATCCGAGGGCATCGTGTCAGAGGACGACCTGCCATTCACCTGGAAAAAACTTGGCCTCGAAAAGGAGGAAGAACAACTCGACGACATCGAACTCGGTATCTACCCATACTCGATCCATCATCGACTCTGGCTGATCTCGTACAGTGCAGGCATGGGTCGTAGATATACCCGACCAAACACACATCGCTACCATGTTAAAGTGCGCACACCACGGTATCTCTCTTCCTTTCCATCGCCCTGATATCTGCCCCTCTGAAGATGGTTGAAACAATCTGGACTCGACAAGGATGCGCTGTCCCATCTCAAACGCGTCCGGAGACAAGCGTCCCTCTGCACGCTCCTCCTCGACACATCCCCCGAACCCCCAACGCTTCCGCCCGAGCCCTTGCTGGAACCACCGTACCAACTCCCCGTGCCGTGTCACGTTGCACTCACACCAACCTCGCTCGCGCTCAAAAGCACGTTTTGGCCCACCGTCTTTGCCCCGAAACGCAAATGGGAACCCGAGCCATGGACGCGCTCGCGCGTCCGCTGGGCGTCCGACGCCGTACATCGTCTCAAACGTGCCTACGCCGAAATCGCTCGGAACCACCCTGGAGAGGTCCGTCGTGCCTGCGCTGTTTGTGCCGCACGTGCTCACCCTTTCCCCCCACAGCTGCCCGTCGTCGCACACGTCCCGATACCATTCCAAGACGCCGACCAGCTCTCGCGGCCACTGTTCGGATATGACACGCGCACGTCCACCCGGCACCCGCTTCGCCACGCCGCGCTCGACCTCATCCGCCAAGTGGCCGACGACCGCGCCCAACGACCGCCGCCACCAGCGACCGACGCTGGCGAAGCAGCCAAGAACGGCGCGCAGTACCTCTTGACAGGGCTCTCCCTCTTCATCACGCACGAGCCCTGCATCATGTGCACCATGGCGCTGCTCCATTCCCGCGTCAAGGAAGTCTTTTACCTCGAGTCGATGCCTCGCACGGGCGGCTGCGGCGGCGCCGCGTGCATCCCTGCCCTCAAGGGCGTCAACCACAGATTTAGCATCGCCGTCTGGAAAGTAGATTCCAACTACGAGTGGCCCGGTCCGATGGATACCGGAATCGACGTGTGAAGAAAGTGGGTTTGGTCTATGTTAGATACGACATAACTGAAAAGCGTCACGCAAGTATCCAATAATTCTACAGCTTAGAAACCCCCGATTTATTTGAACACTCCGTCGCCTCTCCACCTTTAGAGACGAGCAACGGACCACAGCTGCGTCGGTGGTTGCCACATTTTGTCCTGAATGAGCCCGAGCAAGTCGTCGTCGGGCAGCGTACGGAGATAGCTGTTCGTATCCAATCCCTACCCCGCGCACGTCAATCACCACATCCATGGATGCACGACGCGACGCACCTCTTGTTGCGCCTGGCGCACCACCGCCAACGCAATCCTCGCGCTCAGCGCACGGATGCGCACCAAACGTGGGTACACCAGTCCCGCAGTGCGCTCCTCGGCGTCGAGCAATGACGCGAGGGCGACCGCCGCTTGCTCGACCATGCCGTCCGAGACGTGGCGCGCCTTGGAGAGGATCGCGCCGAGACCGATTCCGGGGAAGATGTACATGTTGTTTCCCTGTCCAGGCTCGTACCACGTCCCGTTGTACGTGACGGGCTGGTACGGGCTCCCGGACGCGTAGATGACGTTACCGTTGGTCCTGCGAGACGTAGGATGAACGACATGCCTGTGTGTGCAAGGATATTGTCACTCACCAAGCGACGGCGTCTTGGTAATCTAGTTCGCTGAGGCGGACCGGGTTGGAAAGGGGAAAGATGATGGGTCGCGGGTTGAGCGCCGACATGGCCTTGACGACCCCCTCGGTGAACGCGTTCTGTAGCGTGTGAACACGACACAGGATGGGACGCGTTCGAGAGGGATGCCCACCTTCAACGTGCTCAAACCGAGAAGCGCAGTGGGCTTGACGTGGTGGATAATGTCCACCAAGTTCGTGAGCTGTGGACCGTCATAGTCTGTGCGAGCAAAGACTAGCCAATAACTCAGCGCTCTTGTACGCACAAAGCAGAGGAACTGCCTACATTTCTTGTGTGACTGGAGGCCCTTGCGGTTAGCCGTGATCAGCCCCTTGGAGTCCACGGTCTGGCACGATCACGCTTGAGCAATGGATGGACGGGTGAGTCAGTCAAGGTATGATCGCGCTCACGTAAATGCGAGACTTGGCCTCGTCGGGGCTCATGCCCAGGCGAGTAAAGAACGAGAGCAATTGCTTTGCAACACCGATACCTGCAGAACCTGCGCCAAAGAACAATACCTTCTGGTCTGACAATGGTTTGCCCGAGGCAGCCGAGGAGAGACGCGCAGCATTGATGAACCCAGACAAGATGACGGACCCTGTGCCTTGGATCTATGTTACAGAGATCAGGAAGGGGGTAAAACAAGAAGAGGGGAAAATATACGTCATCGTTGAAAACACGGTACCGGTAGCGGTACCTGTCGAGGTACCGAAACGCATTGTCGGTCGAGAAATCCTCAAACTGAACGAGCATATTGGGAAACACGTCCGACATGGCTTGCATGAACTCGTCCATGAAGGCGTCCATCTATGAATCGTTCAGAATTGGCTGCCCCCCTCGATCGCCCAGGCGCGTACCTCTGAACCCTTGGGCCGAGGGCGACGCACGCCAATGTAGAGCGGATCCTCCAGGTAACGCTGGGTATTGGTCCCGAGATCGAGACAAATGGGGATCTAGAAAGACGTCGCATTGAACACGGAGGGGTATCACGATCGAAACAAACCGACGCACGGTCGAAGCGGGCTTGATGCCCGCGCCGGCAATATAGAGATCCCTGGTACAGATGTGAGCAAGCGGCAAGCCTCGGTCGTGTTCAGGCACCAACGCACAGTTTTCCGATGCTGATAGGCAGGCCGTTGGCGCCAAGATCGCCGAGGCCGAGAATGCGCGAGCCTCGAGAGAGGGTGAGTGGTCGTGTCCGCTACTAGGCGCGAACCAACTCACCGTCCGTGACGACAGCGATACGGGCGTCGTGGACGTTGGGCCATGATGCGAGCACGTCTCGAATGTGACCCTTGTCTTGGATGGAGACGTACAGGCCCTCTGGTCTGCGCCAAATGTGGGAATAGTTGACACACGCTTCGCCGACCTGTCGAGGGGGAATGGTGAGACGTCACACGACCACAGCAGGATGTACGCGCTACCGTAGGCGTATACAGGATGGGAATCATTTCCTGAAAGACGGGCTCAACGGGTGTGGTTCGAGGACGCAGTGTGCGATGCGCACCGACATGTTTCCGAGCAAAATGTCATAAAAGAGATTGGGATCACGACCTTTGAGGCCGTTGAGGTAAATGTATTTCTCTAGCGAGACCGGCTTTGAGCGCAGCTGCGCGAGACAGCGCTCACGGTGGTCTGTGTTGGCAAAGTGAGGCGGAAACCGTGCGACAGGCATGGGATGAAAGTGAGCCGCGTGGGGCGGTGTGGTGGTACGGACAGATGACAAGACGACACGTCGCAAAGCCATGGAGGAAAGTAAGTAAAAAGGACAGGTTCAACACGACGGCTGAATGAATACGACGACGACATCTCATTTTGGCACCAACGGACCTCCGCCCTCACCCGTCCACCCAACGTTCACGAAACAATAGCCTGTCTCACATTCAGACGACGCGACCCGAGGAAACGATGAGAAATCCACCTTGGTGCTACCAAAACTGCCTTCGTTTCTCCCGAATCCCTCTAAACGTCGCCTTTCTCTCTCCCCACCCCGCCTTGACCGCCTCGACCTTGGCCTCCTGGTTCTTTGCAAACGCTCTCCGAAGGGACCGGGGGAGCGCGGCGACCTGCGAGACGAAGCTGGGGGTGCAGTCAAACATCTTGGCTAGCTTAGCACAGCTGTAGACGTTCGGATCGGACCGCCTGAGTGCCCGTAGTTTTTCAATATCCTCCTTGGACAGCCGTGCCGGCTCCGGTCGGTACGCGGACGGTCGGAGCAGCGGCGGTAGTGTACTACACGTGGGCGTAGCAGGCCGCAGCAGGGGCGAAGCCGGGTCTAGCGTCGTCGAAAAGGGCGACGGTGCAGTTGGTGGTGGTCTGTGGATGAACGAGAGTTTTCCACCCTCCAACGGGGTGACGACAGCGTTGCGCAGTGGGTCCGGGAAACGCGCGGGGGGCTTTTCTGGACGACGGGTTGCGTACGTTCTGGCGAGGGTGAACCGGGGCTTGAGCATGATGAGGGTATCGAACCAAGTCTCACACGGGTCGCTACCGCGACGCCACCACGGTCGTCGATCATGCACATGCAAGAATGCTATCATACATCCCCTATAAGTACAGATAACAAAGAGATTCAAGACGACGAGGAAAAAGAGTGTGAGAATCTTCCTAGGCCGAACCACGAATAAAAACAAGTGTGAGCGAAATACGAAAGCAAGTGACACAAGAAATCGAGTCATAAATCAGATACTCGGTCCTCTTGGGAAAAGAAGAAAGAAAATTGCGATTCTCGAGACAAATATAGTGCGCGTGAAGATATCTGGTAGGCATTCTCAAATTGTCCGGTCGTCGTCGAACAATGATCTATAAAAGACCAAATAAAAGAAGTGTGGCCGTGTCAAAAAAAAAAGAAGGAAAGAAAAGCTCGATTTCATGACTTGTTCCCATCCCGCGGTTGCCCTTCAACAAGTAGCGGGCTCCCATTCCCATATGTCCCGGAATAATACGACCGGGAACCGGACCGCGAGTCCGTAGGTCGGGTAGTCGAGGATCGCTCTGAAAGCGGTCTGAGAGGTGGCGTTCCTTTCGCAGAGCCCTGAGAGACTGACGGACGTCGACAGTGTCCACCAAGGGATAATGAACTCTGCATCGCTTGCGGAGGTTCTGGTCGAGCCGCCGTGGTCGATACAGACAGCCGACGCGCGACGTCCATAGGCGGTGACATGGACGACGACTGGTGCTCTTGCTCTCTGCCCGGTGAGGTGACCCTGATGACCGCATCGGGTCTGCGCGGCTCAGTGGCAGGGAAACGATACGATGACGCAGGTTCTATGCCGGGAGGAACCCCGTTCTGATGCGACTTGGGGTATCCATACCTGGGGTCCTGATCCCGGGTAGATGACTCTGCACGGACAGCGAGAATCGCTTCTTCGAGCGACTCCATTCGTTGGCGAAGCATCACGATCTCCTCCTGCATGACGCGCGTCCGCCTCTCGACCAAGTCCTCCACGATCTCGTCCATCTTTTCCTGTTGCTGCTTGAGTGACGCGATCAGCGCATTCGATTTTTGCAACTGGTCGGACAACCAGCTTTTTAGCTGCTTCGAGTCATTGAGCGCATCGTAAAAGCCCTCGAACGGTGCCAGAAAGGCAGACTTGTCGCCCGAGTAACCAGGATGTTGGAGCGCACGAGGGGTAGGCGGTACGAGGGTGTTGGCTATCGGCACGGAGACGTTGGGGGGAGAATGTGCGATGCGGGCGGTGGAGCTGATCGACGGGGCCGTGGTACCCTGCACACTGAACCGGGTGGGGGTGGGAGGGACGTTACCGGGCACCCTTCGAGTGGACTGTGCATTGTTGAGCGCCAAAGGGAGACGTGGAATTGCCATGGGGAAGCGGCCGGGATCTGCGACAGGTGGTGCGCTCTGGATGACAGGGGCGAGTGGATCGGAAGGGCCCGCGCCACGGGGGCTGATTAGGATATCTGCAGGCTTCTTTTTGCGACCACCAGACTGGGCAGCACGACGACGGGCAAAGCTGATCGGAGGGGGAGCAAGGGAATGGGCGGCTGCGGATTGTTGCTGTTTGGGGGTAGGGTCGGCCGGATTTTGGGCTGACGTGAGAGGGGGAGGTTGTGATGCGATTATCGGGGGAGGGGTAAGAGGCCGGGTGGAAGATGGGGTCGGCTGGGAGCCGGATGCAACGGTGTTTCCAGCGCAACGGTTGACGATCGATATTGCACTAGGACTGACGCGGCCAATGCGGGCGAGCTTTGAGGTAGCTAAGTGATCGCTGGGTGGCGACCTACTGAGAATGCTCCCAGAAACCATGGGACCCTGGGCGGATATACTTTGTCTGCGTTGATCCACGAGGGGTTTTTGCTGGTGTTTTTTGGGGGGCTGATCGCGAGGGACGGGGTCGTCTGGGAGCGAAAACGAGGACACGACAGGGGATATCGGGAGAGGTGCGCCTTGTTCAGCGGAGGATCTGGGCGCGCCGGTGACGGTCACACGGCGTTTTTTGGACAAGGGTTGTACGGTGGGTGTGGCGGAGGAGTCTCTGGAGAGGTGGGGGGGCGACTGGGGCGGGTCGTCCTTGTCCTCCTCCTTGATGCGGACGACGGGCGGGGACTGGCGAGTTGTGGGGCTGGGGAGGGAGGGATTGGATGGTGGCTCGGGGAGGGGGAGGGACACTTACGCATCGACTTGGGGGCGCGCGGGGAGTTCTTCGCGGGAGCGTTTCTTTGTCGCGGGGGGGGAGTGTGTTGGGCGTGGTTGTATGGGTGGAAGCGCGTTGCTGATTGGGGTTGAGTCGCTGAGGGAAGAGGAGCTGAATGCCTGTGCAAAGGAGGGGAGAGACTGTGGGATGGACATGAGGGAGAGACTAGAAAATAGAATAAAACGAGGATGGCACGGAACCGAAGGAGTCGAGACGAGGACGAGCGTCGCTTTACAAAAAATAGCGTTTGGAATTTCCCAAGTGGAGAGATCTGGTAAACTCGAAAAATATATTTCTCTTATCTCTTATCCCTCTTTTTCCGTCGCACCGCCAACACCGTCACCGCGACCTTGCCGTCACCACCGCCGGCATCCTCGGACACCCTACGTGGCGACTCTGCGTTCCTCACCACCACCGACCCGTAAATATACCTCGAGTACGTCTCTGACGACGCCACGGGCTCTCCAGTTCCACCCGGCGACACGTCCCCAGTCACACGCCTCCCTCTCGGTGGTGGCGTTTCAGGGGCTGCCAATCGAACTTCCTCCGCCTCGGGCGTGCGTCGCTGCGAATCGTCTGCGCGCTGCACGATCTTGACCCCGTCACAGAGTCCTTTAATCGCCTCTTCTAGAACCCGCGTAGACCACACTGCCCGTTCTACAGATGGAAACTCGTGTCCACTCATCAACGAGGTCAACACACGTTTCGTCATCTGCGAAGAGACCTGTCCAGGCAGTGGAGCCAGTCCCAACCCTTCCCTGCGATTAGGTGTGGGGGATGACGTGGCCATGACGAAAAACCCTGTCACAGCTCCCGCGATGCATTCCTGCCGAAATGACATCCGCTCCCAAAACTCCTCGATAGACACCTTCCTCAGCGCCTTGGTCTGCTCGCTCCCAGTATCCTCCTTCTTCTCCATCACACTCTCCCCTTCTTCTTCGTCCACCCTCGGCTCGCTCCGCATAGTGCGCGGTCGTTTCCGCTCCGGAGACTTCACCCCCTCCGCGTCCGTCGTGTACGCGATCTCATCCAAGAACCGTGCCTTGGGGTCATCATCAAACCACGGAATGACGTGCCCGATGTGGCCCTCCTTCTCATCGCGGCCAATCGGGCAACACGGCAGCGGCTCCTCACTCTCACCGTATGGGTGCCCATACGACCACGGCACCGACGACGTCGACGCATACACGCGCTCCAGCGCGTGGTGCGCCTCGAGCTCGCCGAGCCCGGGTAGCAGATAGAATAGCCGGACATGCGTCGCTTCGCCCGCGCGTGTCGCCACCTCCTGCGCGACGAGGCTAAACTGTCGTTTCCACCACGCGCACAGTTTGACGTCCGTTAGCGGACGTTTGCCCGGGAACTCGCCCGAGTTGGGAAACAGGTATTGGTTTTGTGCACGTGCAAACAGGTGGACCCAGAGATGGGCGACGGAGAGAGGGCGGGTGGTAGGATCAACGTAGTAGGTCAGGAACGCACGCACAAGCGACGGTGTCGGCGATGGGGATCTCGCTTGGCCCGTCGAGTCGACCTTGGATACGTAGAGTATGGCGCTCGATGTAGACGGTACATGGTAGAGCGATGCCTCGATCGCAGAGACGAATATACGGGGTGAATCTGGGGTATCAGCTTGTTCAGAAAGGAGGACGAGTATGTCCTGGAGGTACGTCTTCGGTCGCGGCGATGCGAACGGATACAAGTTGGAGTGTTTTCTGGGAGAAGACACCAGGACGTGAATGTGAAAAGTGCGCGACCCAGGGAGATTGGCGAGTCCTTGCAAGAGCGCATCGCGCAGGTTCATGCTGTCGAATGCGTGGGAAGTCGGAGACGACTGTACGGTATAATTACGACCACGGGCACATGGTAGAGTACAAGACAACGAAAAAGATTATTCGGAGCAGGGTCCCTATGCAACGTAGGCAAATGTGTCCCTCGTGCCATCCACTCGTTCAATGTACTCTTTTTCGAGAAGCGTGTCAATCGCCTGTGTATATCCACTTCAGCTTACACGCCGCCCAAGCAACATCAGTCACTCACCTTCTTGATGTCAGGGATCTTGGGCGCAAACCTCTGCGAGATCTGCGAGATGACCTCCTGTATCAACGGCTGGTTCTTCATCGTCTTCCGCGCCTTCATGATACTAAGCGACAATCGATCAGCAAGCGATCCAACGGAAAACGTAAACAAAAGTCATACCGGACGATGGTCGCTTGGATCACGTATTTGCGATCCTCGTCCACAGTCTTGAGTACCTCAGACGATTCCGCCTTGACTTCTGCCTTGATCGGCTGGTTGAGGTTGACGCGGATTTTCTTGGACTTGAAGTCTGCACACAGCGATCAGCGGCGAGCAAGAAGATCGGATCAGGAGCATACTAGGGTTCAAATCATATTGATCGGTCTCGTCGTTGATGAGAACTTTGGCTTTGACAAGTAGTGACAACACTTGAACCAAGATCTCCTTGCTGATCGCAGTGGCCGTCACGAGCTCCTCCAGCGACAGCGTGTCGTGGTTGTTGTACTGCAACAACACCGCCATCTGGTACGAACTCGTCATCAAAAAGTACTTTTGGTTAAGATAGTTCGTTCGCAGCTCGTTCTTGGAGTAATTCCATAGCCAGGTGAGCTTCCTGCCCGAATGCTTCGTCTGGTAATACTTGGAAAACCGGTCATACGTGGGTAAGATCTCCGGCGGGACGATGAAGTCGTTGTTAGGGGCATTCAAGGGCCAGAAGTTGGTACCGAGCACCATGATGCCAAAATTGATGTCCATGTCGTCGTGGTTCTGCTGCATGCGCTCCTTGAATTGATCCGTCAAGTCCTTGCTCAGACTCATGTCTGCTCACACCGTGTTATCACATAATGACACGCGTCAACATGCAGGACATACCTGTGAACATGCGTTGCAGCTTGTTGGTGTATTCGAAACCACAAGCCTCTTTCAACTTGGAAATCATGCTGGCTTCCGCCTCATCCGATGCGGATACACTGTGGATGAGTCGCTTCGAGAGCTTGGTGGTGTAGAAAGTCTGGAAGACGTCCTTGTCCTCGATGTACTTGAAGAGGATCATCTTCAACGTATCATTCATCAGTGGCGAGGTAAAGACAATGGTCGGATCGAGCTTACGACGCGGTTGAGAGCACCCTCCAGATCTTCGTCTTCCGCCATCTTATTGCTCTTTCTGAGCAGCATATCAGCATGCTTGGCAAGCAGCTCTGGCGACTTTGTTGTCGACGTTCCCGTCGCTGCATTGCGGTTCACAAACTCCCTGCAAGCCTTGTCAAGACTAGCAACGAATCCTGCTTCGCCCCTGAAGCTGCGTGACACCGTCTCCGAGTTCTTACGATGCACCTCCAATAACGCATCGACGTATGCCTTGGGATCCAGTCCGTCGGCACCTTCCGTGCCCTCGCCGACTAGCTTCGAAACTGCCGTCAAACCAGCCTTCTTGACATGTTCCTCAAACTTCTTCCTCAGAGGCTCCAATCCTTCTGGAATTCGAGATAGTAGCGCATACATTCGTTGCAGGTCTTCGTCTTTATCGAAATCAAGTAGATTTTGGAAGCTTTCCCACATGAGCTCCGAGTGTTGTCGAATAAGGACATGCTCGCATTTACTGACGAGCTGTTTTCGGGTGTCTGTGTTGAGATAACGGTCCACGCGGTCTTCTTCTTCCCTGAGACGTTCTTCCGCTTTCTTCAAGTAGTCAGAGACGCTGCTCTCGGCAAGGAACGCTTCAGATTCCTGCTGATAGTATTTTTCGGTGGCCTCGAGGAAAGGGGTCTCCAGGTGCTCCTTGTAAACATCGAGGGAGGCCTTGTTGATATCAGTTTCATCCAGGCCCAGAGAAACGAAGGAGTCGACGACTTTCTTGACGAGGCCCTGATCGATAGTCTCGCCATTCCGTTGGCGCTCGATCAGTCGGAGGATGGCACCTGCCAGTTTTCCGTGCTTGCTCTGCACATGAAGGAAGAAGTTGGATTTCCATTGGACGAGCGCGAGCTGTACGACGTTCATTGCATCAATCACGTGTTTTAAGGCAAAAGACGGACGGACGCACAGTGTAAACGGGATAAACACCCTTTCGGCCTTCGTCCCGCTCACGTTTGACCCAGTGGCGATTGAGATAGGCAAACAATCGGTTGATGTAATTCGCTCCTGTCGTGTACCTATCCCATTCCCCAGCATAATATCGTAGAAGGGCCTCGTCTTGTAGAGAGTCCGATTGCTGTTGTCCCCATCAGGAGGGGACAGGTGGCAGAGGACAAGGACAAGGTCCTCACCTCTTTTAGACCCTTCAGATGAGTGACAAAGTAGCGAATGATGTTGTTGTATAGATCAGAGCCCATCAGATTGGCCCCAGCTGCGTTGACATGGTGAGCACGGACATCGTCGTTATCAACAAGGGCATCTTCCCGATGTTGTGGTAGGTGAGGGGCATAGAGG
This sequence comes from Tylopilus intermedius, assembly GCA_038091255.1. Taxonomy (NCBI): domain Eukaryota; kingdom Fungi; phylum Basidiomycota; class Agaricomycetes; order Boletales; family Boletaceae; genus Tylopilus; species Tylopilus intermedius. The sequence continues at coordinate 15,832 of JBBPOD010000158.1, read as the reverse complement.
GATACTCACTGCGGTTCCCAGCACCGACACCGTTATCGGGCGTGCCATGCATACGTGAGGATGTACAGTAGTTGTAAGCTACGGTGTAGAGGTTCATGTATTTGGAGTACGAGACGCCTGTCTGGAGCTTGGTCATGATGTGATCCACGCCCTCCTCGAGGAATGCCCATGTGGTTGCGAGATCAGCAGAGGCTGGAGGCATTGGATGAGGGGGTTGGACTGGGGTGGAGGAGGACGAAGTAGCCATGGTGGTCGTGTGGGGGAGTTGATGAGGTGGCTTGCTGTAAAAGCACGGTTGTGGCGCTGCCACACTCCGAGCAATTGAACTAAGTCTAATCGAGTACACTACACTTTGACCCCCTTGTGTATGCATGCAACCCCGCCCCACAGGTCCGTCCATGTCCCCCCGTCGTGGTCCCCCTTGGTCGTGAACCCAGCATCCCTAATCATCTCCGCAAACTCTGCCTGAGGCGGGAATCTCCGTATTGATTCAACCAAATACTGATACGAATCCCTGTCACCTGCTAGAATCGTCCCCAAGAGAGGTATCACAGAAAACGAATAATGGTCGTAGAGTCTGCCGGCCATGAGAACCGTTCGAGTGAGGTGATCAACCCACTTACGCGCTCAACATGGGGTTGCCCACTTTGCTGAACTCGAGGCAGGCAAAAATGCCACCTGGTTTGAGTATCCTGTGCGCCTCCTTGAGAACAGCAGGGATGGACGTGCAGTTGCGGATACCAAACGCAATCGTGTACAGATCGTACGAGTTGTCTTGAAACTGTGACGGGGGCAGTTCCTGTGCGTTGGCCTCATGGAACGACACCTGGGGGGCTTTGCACCCCTCAGCAATGCTTCGGCAACGCCAACGACGGACTCACTGTTGTGGTACATTGTCTTTTTGAACCTTTTGAAACCTTCACCGAGCATTTGCGCGTTGATGTCCACGATCTCAACCGTCGTCTCTCGGTCTGCATACTCCTCCCGTGCGTGATCGAGTATACGGAGTGCAATGTCGCCTGTCCCTCCGGCGACATCGATGCAACGAATGGGACCTTTGCGGCCGGGTCTCAAGGTAGAGACGAACGTGTCTTTCCACAGCCTGTGTACGCCCAGGGATGAAGCGTCGTTCATCAGGTCGTACTTGGACGCCACACTGTCGAAAACACCTTTGACGAGGGTTTCTTTGATTTCTTCTGGGACTGTTCTAAAACCAAACGAGGAGGTCCGACCAGACGACTGTGAAGTATCTTGAGTTGCCTGTCCATGGTTTTTCCGTAGAAGAATGGGTGCGACGAGCCGTCTGTTTGCCCGTTTCGCGCACAAGCTGAGCATTTGGACGAATAGCGAAGAGCCAAACTGCAAATGAGAGTTCCCACGTAAACTTACCTTAGACTTCGTCCAACTTCAATTTCAAGTTGGTCTCAAGCAATACGATATACACGATTGCGTGCTTTGGACTTGCATGACTGTCCTCAAGCTTTCAGTATCGTCGCCCGCGTCCACTCCTCCCAATGTAGGTAGAAGCCAGTCCGCTATCACCTCTTTCCTGGTCTCTGATTGTGTGGCATCCTGTCCTGGTCTCCTAACTGCGCTTTCTTCAAGCCGTGTCTGTCGAAGGCGGGAGACACACGGAGCATGCCAGGATCGACGTGGGGCCTTTCCCCCGAGCAGACAAATTCGCAAACGGTATAGCCGATGCAACATTTAGGGTGGCATCCCCCCCCAACAGCATTCCAACTTGAATATTGGGGCACTTCGAGTTGGAACGCCGGGCCTCCAACCCTACATAAAAGAGGGATGCAGAAATCAAACTCGTCACTCCCTCCCGCGCGCTCTCATTTTCCATTTGAATCTCTACCTCGTCCGTTGACGATCATGCGAGTCCGTTTCTGCTACGTCATTCAGGGGCCCCTCGCCCTCCTTGGATGTGGATGTTGGGCTAGCCGCTGGCTTCCAGCACGAATACCTTTCAGCTCACTCGCCTTGGGATGATTCGTGAGTGATGCTCTCAGAACTTTGGGATCTTCCGACTGTAATTTCACAGCTGGAACTTCATCGCGAAGTGTGTGTATAACTAGAACGGTTGGATATTAATGGTGAAAGCCTATTGTGCTGGTGAATTTGCCTCCCGTCGAATTCCAGGTAAACTTCCATTTTCTATGTAGTGTTGTGTTGACTATCAGTGACTTCCAGCCAAGGAAACTGTCGGTAAACGATTCAGATCACCGAGAAGTGACGAGGTGTGTGACTAAAATCTTTAGACCGCACATCTGATAGCAAGAGGTATATTTGACGAAGTCTGTGACTCAGAGTCCTTCACAATACAAGTTATACTGACCCCAAGTGAAGCCGCTCCCTGAGGTGAGTGATTCACCACGAGTGTCTTGCTTTACAAATCTGACCGCTTCACTAGGGAAAGGAAAGTCGGCGAGGCACTTGGATTGGTGAATGGCCCTGTTGTGATGTATCGGCCAACTGCCATCAACATGCGGGGTTACCCTGGGGCCGCGATTTGGTTATGGATCCTCGAAGCGGACCTGCTGGGGGGAAATCGGGATGTTGGTTGCGGTGAATTGGCGGACGTCTGGCTGGCTTTTGTTACGCGGCAGGCATTTAGAGGGGTCATTTAACGTTCAACGTCTCACGCAACGTCGCCGCATTGAGAGTTCATATCTGATGATGGGCTGCTTCTGTCATCGTCAAAGCGTCATCCAAGTTGTCGCGCGACGTGATCCTTTGGGTCAACTCGTTGCCTTAGGCCTGCAATTTCTGTTCGTTGAGTTCATCGTTTGCCGTCGTCTTTGTAACTCGGGACTCACTATTCCTAAACGACTCCCCCTTCCAGTGGCACGCCGGGTGTGCGGTGTGCGGGTGTCCGCAGTGCTCGACATTCTTCACGTTGTTTCCACTGAACGTGGTGACAGCTCACTGACAAGGCACATTACTTCAGAAAACCGGTGAACATGCTTGCCTGCAAGGACCCAGATGGGGCCCATGGGACTAGTCATTTGGAGGCCGAACAGCTGTCGTTAGTTGTCACGAACAGACCCTGGTTCACTGGCCCAGAGACCGGGGACGTGAAGTTTAGGTTTATCAGCTGAATCCAGTGCATCGTACTACCACTTTGGCTTGCGAAGGTCATTCCTTTTATGAAGCGTCTTCTTCCCCTTTGCCTCTCTGACACTTTGCAACTCATCGAACTTCTTCTTCGCATATCTCCGCGCCTCTGCGTCGTCGACAAGTTCGTCCACCAAAGTCCGTTTCCGATGCGCACGTGGAAGATTGTCGGTACTTGCGGTACCGAAAGGCGTGGCAGTCGGGAGGATCGTCCCAATCTGACAGAAAAGGAAGGTCGGTTGAGCGAGAGAGGCGGAGGAATGGATTCGAGCCTGTACCGCAAAGTGTTTTGGTAAGCCTTTCATGCCCTTGCCTTCGCCGTCCTCTTTCCGGTAGAATCGCTTGGGGTCTAGCTGATTCCGCAGTCGAAGTGCTTCGACTTCACGGTATAATCGGGGCAAGTCTGCCTCCGCTGGTGCGGGGAGGTCGAACCAGTCTGGGCCGGTCGTTTTTTTCCTCAGCTGTATGGCGGTTTGAGAACCATGCCGCTTAGATAGTTGCATATATCATACCGCTTTTCTCTGTTTCTTCGTCATCTGTCTCCAGTCGGCACTTGGATCCTCTGGAGGGGCGGGTACAGACGCTGAAGAGGTCGCCGCCTCTGCAGATGCGACGTCCGGATCGCGTACCGTCGTTGGTGCTTGGTGTCTGGTCTTGCCAAACTCAAAGTATGGCGGTGGGAGTACGCCAGGATCGAGAGGTGGCAGCGGTCTACAATCCACACGACAGAGTCAGATACGACCACGAGCATGACCTGCCAGACGCACTTTTCATCCTCCTCTTCCTTCTCCCCGTTGTCAATCTTGATGATGTCCTGCTCTCCAAACCCGTGCATCTCTTTCTCTTCTTGCAGCATTTTCACCCTCTGAGCCTCCTCGCGCACATTCCGTCTCGCTGTGTCGAGCAACGATTGGAGGTATTCCGGTGTAATCTCTTCTTCTGCATCAGAGTCATACGGGTCGGTCGACATGCTCGCAAGCGATCAGAGTTTTTGCAAATGTTTACGTAATTGATCCTTTCCTTGTCATGCCCCGCCGTCGCCGCCCGCAATTTGAGGAAGAGGTATTGGGACTGCATGATTTATCGTCCGACGCGGACGACAACGACGATCAAGTCGAGTATCCAGACGAAGAGGTATTCCCTCTGCAAGGCCTCTCATCTGACTCGGACGATGACCATGACGAAGTCGAAGATTCAGACGCATGGGGCTCGGACGAACATGGACCCGGGACCGATGGCACACACGTCGAGTCGGATGCCGAGTCAGACATAAGCGCGTCCAAGTCGAAAAAAAGAAAGCCCCCCAAGGCCACTCGCGACACCAAAAAGTCCGCTTCCAAAAAGGACGCATCCGGCTCGGAGGAAGAGGAGGAAACGTGGGGACGCGGCAAAGGCGCGTACTACTCCTCTAATGCTGCCCAGATCGACTCGGAGGACGAGGAAGCCAACGAGCTTGAGGCGCAGGAGGCGCTCAGGCTCCAGGCCAAGGCGCGTGAGGCCATGTGTGACGAGGATTTCGGACTCGGAGACGTCGCGGCGCGCGAGATAGAGCAGCCCGAGGCAATGTATACTGGTTGGCTTGTCTTGTACGCAGCTGCTGAGCGGGCACATCTAGGGAACACGAGTCACCGAATCCGCCCTTGAAGAAGACTCTGCAAGACAGACAGTCTGTCCTGCGCACCCTCGAAAAGGAATCGCCCGAAACACTCGCACTCGCGAGAGACTGGGATGACACTGTCCACAATCTTGTCGAAGCAAAGGCCCGAGTTGATGCGTGAGTCCTCTCTTTCATCCACTATCAACACCTCACTCACAATCCCCAGCCTAAAAAGCGCTGAAAACGATGCTCTTGAACTCGGCCTGCAGCACATGTATTACCGTGCGTACCTCCTTGTGTCACTGATACCAATACGTGGCATGTTCACCGCCGTTTCGAGTAGAAGCCCTGCTCACGTACACCACGACACTCGCCTTTTATCTCCATCTTCGCGCGACGGAAAAATATGCGGCTCGTCCTGAACTTCTCCGTCGACATCCTGTCCTGAAGCGTCTTCTCGCACTCAAAGATGGCATCAACACGCTCGAGAACCTCGGCGTCGGGAAAACCGTCTCGGACAATGACGAGGACGGAGAAGACGAAGACGAGCTGACGGACGAAGACGAAGAAGACGGCGACCTCTGGTCGCTCATCAAGAAAAAAGGTCTCGAATCGGGCGAACTCGCCGGCCTCCTCGAAGACGCAGACGATGCAACCTCGCGCTCAAGTTCAAGTCCGCCGCCGCCCACCAGTACTTCCAAGAAACTCGGCACGACGAAGAAAGAACACGCCGAGAGCCGTCGGAAGAGGAAACGCAAGCCCTCCGCGGCCCCCCACGACTCCGACTGCGCACACGGCCCCGTGTTCGATCTCCTCGAACCTGAATACACCCGTGGGCCCTTGCGAAAAAGCAAGGCGGTGGTCGTGGACACGGTCGTGGCTGCGGATCCATATGGCGAAATGAGCACATTGCAGTACTACGATTTGTCCGACAAACAGGCTCGGAAGAAGTCGCTTAGATTTCACGTGTCTCGCATCGAGTCCTCTTCGTCTCGCAGGACGAATGCGCGTGCGAATGCGATCGGTGGGGATGATGATATCCCATATAAAGAGAGAAAGAAAGAGCGCGAAGCAAGGTTGGAAAGGGAGAGGGAAAGGAAACAGGAAAAGAGTCAGTTGGGTGCTGGTGGTGATGACCTGGACGATGTCGATCCGGAAGTTGGCAACGAAAAGAAACGCAAAAGAAAACGCAGCCTGGATGATGACGGTGGAGATGATGATATCGGCGGCGTCGACGGCTACTACGACCTCGTGAAGCAGGCCACCGCCACAAAAAAGGCACGGAAAAAAGCAGAATACGATGCTACAACAGCACGGTGCGTTCTCGCGCAATCCCTGTCGCCGTGGGCAGGGTCTCATCTAGACTTTCAGACCTGAACTAGAGCCCGAGAATACCTCGGGTCCACGCTCCGTCACACGTGCAATTCTCAAAAACAAGGGTCTGACACCCCGGCGTTCCAAGGCTGTCCGGAACCCTCGCGTGAAAAAACGACAAAAGTTTGAGCAGGCGAAGAAGAAAGTGGCTTCGCAGAAAGCTGTTTACAAAGGTGGTATCGGTGATATTTCAAAATACAGCGGTGAGCAATCGGGTATATCCAAGGTAGTTAAAAGCGTCCGATTGTGAATACGGTAGTACTATGGACATAGGGTACAACAGGGAAAAAAGGTCCAGAATACTCTGCACTCATCTGGGTTGGAGTGGGTTGAGATAATCCTGCTAAGTGTGAATCTAACGTTTGAAAGAAAGCTAGAGACAACCGCGGAAAGCGCAACTCGATAAAATAGCGATGTGCTGGCCTTGAGAGGAAGAAAGCGACCGACGAGTCACGACAAATCAGAGGAATGTGAATGGTCAGAAATATCCAGCGAGAAATTTAACGACCGGATAATAATATCATACGATTTACACGGCCCAGTCAGGAAAATATGGTATTGATAACATAGGAAACCACCTCGGTTATGTGGTCAAATACTACGGTCCCGGTCAGATCGGGGACTTAGGAATGAGGGGTATTCTATACTGACCATAGAATCGTGGTATTGATGCAGGCCATTACCGTTGCCATTGGTTGATAGTTTCGCACTCGTGGAATCCGTAGGAGGTGTGCGGCGGGGGACGGTGTTAATCATTTCATGGAACAGAGGACCCTTGATCAGTGCTTGATCGTATTCGCGCCGGATCAGTTGGGCAAGTTCTTTGGTCTCTTCATAGGCGTAACTGTACTGTTCGAGACCCTCGATGCAGTTCTGCACTTCGGGACGACCGAGGCGAGCTAAAAAGTAGCCGGCTTGGATGATACTGACGTGCATCACAGCAGGGTCCAATTTCTAGCGGATTGATCAACCACAGCAGAAAAATAAAGCCACGAGGCTCGTACCAGATACCCATTTGAGGTCAGCACCCCAGCCAATGCGGAAACTCGCAGCGAAGCGTTCAGTGCTTCTTCGAACACTTTACGCTTGACAGTTTCCACCTGGTTCATGCCACTGGGTGACAGGGAGTCATCACCACGCACGCCACATTCGTCCATGGCATTGAAAAACGCTATCCACATCACATGGTACTGCGCGTCGCTTGCACCTATGAAACAGTCAATGAAACGATGCAGGTTTCAAAAAAAACGCATACAAGCAGATACTGCAGAGACGAAGTCCCAATTAGCCGCGAGGTTCGGAGGAACACCGACTTTGGACAAGTGAGCTTCTCTCCACTTGCAGAGATCATTCGAGAACTGAAGGGCTTGTTCAACTGGTATCCCCTCCAAGTCCGTCATCGGGCGCCACAGGAGGCGCGCTATCTGTCGGGATATTCGAGCTAGGGCATGCGCTGCACTGTAATATCCCTGGCAGAGTGTCAGGCGGCATTACGTTATCAAACGGTGGATGACCAACCAAAAACTGTGCAACAGTGGGGTGAGTCACAATCAGCTGGAGGTAAGCGCATGACTCACTTCAAGTTGATCGCGAGGGGAGGGCTTCTCAGGCTCCACACTATCCTGGGGTTCCGCAGTGTAAAAATCAATATCGTAGTCATCGTCATCACTGCGCGCCGTAGTCGACGGTAATTAAGATGTCCGTATACACATCAGTGGTGTGATGGAACAGGAAGAAGAAGGCGTCGCTCACAGCATTGGTTTTCGGCGGTAATAAAACGCGGAAAATGCGTCGGCCAGACAAGCCATCCACCAAGCAAAAATCATGGTACCGCGTGTCTCGGGGTCCTTGATGTCTACCATAACCGATTTGTGGTTGATCTGCGGTGAGGTTAATTGAGCTCGCTAGGAGAGGTGCCTGTGGCGGATGAAGGCCGACCTGAAGCCCTAACAAATTGCGGATACCGCAATTGAGCCAGAAACCATGGAACCCTGGGCGAGATTCAGTCAGTCGAGGTGACATAACAGGGGAAGAGATTGTCAAACCATTTTCTGCATGAGGATTCTCTGGTCGAAGAAGACAAGATTACGGGACATTCCAGCGACGGACGGTAGCAACACTCACGACATTGGAGTGTTTCAATTAGTAGCGCGATCACAACGTGATCCTTGTGTGGGATACGGTGAACCTTGGTTGCCTCGGCGATTTCACGACATCGATCAATAAGCGTTCTCGCTAGAAGACTACGGCCGCCGTTTCTTTGGCGGTCGGCAACAAGAAGAGGATGCTCCGAGAATTTCGCCCCCCACGCGATGACCGTCGCGATGAGCGCGGGGTGGAGAGGCTCTTCTTGTTTGGTGGATAGGACGGGACGTTGGCCGGTGGCTTGCAAATTGAGACGAGCACGGAACTGGATGGGGTTAAGAAGGGGAAGGCGTGTATGGACGATCTGGAAGTAAACTTCGACGAGGTCCATAGCGAATCTAGATCATCATCGAGCGTCGTCAATGCGAATTGACAATGGACCGATAAGGTAAATTCAAACAAAAAAAAAACTCCCTGAAGGAGGTACGCGACGACGAGCTGGCATGATGGTCAGAAGGGCCAAGAAAGGAAGCATTTAAAAGTGACGTACCATCGCGATCATTTCGATGATTTACGTAATCAGGTGGAGGGAGGGACGTACTCTATTCTGAATGCTTCCTCTTCGAGGTTGGACGCCATCTCGCCCCAGGCGGAATACGCCGGCGGGCGCGACTTGAAAGGACCGAACGCGAAGATGGAGTCGCTGCGGAGGGAATGAATGGAGATCTATAAAATTGTGCGATCGATCGTACCTGGGAACAGATTCGGGAGGGGCGAATAAATGGAAGAGCAGATTGGGCGTGCTGGACTGCAGGGGGATGTTGGGATATCCGCCGTACTTGGAATTCCATGGAGCACCGAAAGCAGACTTGTGCCAAGGAGGTGTACCGTTTTCACCTGTGGGGGAATGGCTTTTGCGAAGCCTGTTCAGGGTTGCAGGAGCAAGACGATGTGCATTGAGGAGCCTACCCAGAAGATACAGGGGAAGAGCTAGTGAGTACGGAGTGGACGTCAGCACGGGTACGAAGGGTACGACCGCAGCCAAAGATCGCAAGGGAGGCGAAGGGAGGCAGACACGTACCTAGAGCTGGTGGATATGCCTCTGGGTCTGCGTGCGGCCGCATTGCGCTTCTTCTCGCTGGTAGCCTGCTGGACATAATGGCTGCGGGGGGGAGATGAGCGGGGGAAAGTGAGAGGGGTGCGAAGCGGGACCCACGTGCAGGGGTAATTTTTGGAGAGACAATGCTAGCGGGAGATGAGATGGACAGACGGAGAACGGGGGATTGGGCGGACCTGGCACTGTGGAGATGAAAGGGGTGTGAGTGGAGAGGGACGGAACAGGGCGACACGGAGACGAACCTTTTCCTGGCCGGGGATGCGGTTGCACTTGACCTTGCGAGATCTGGAGGGGATGAGGGGGGAAAGGGGGAGGGGAGAAGTGTGGAGACGGACCTGCAGGCATCGCAGGCAGTGTTCTGCTTTCTGGGTGGGGGGAGAGTCTTTGCGAGCTCGTGGATCTGGTTCTGGACGAGCTGGGTCGGGAGGACGAGACCTTGGTGGACATGAGCAGACGGAGGGGATCGGCGTGCGCTGGACGGACCTGGCTGGGAGAAGGAGTGTGGAGGGTCACCGTTTTGCATGATAAGAGAGAGAGGCAGAAAATATTAAGGTGGAAAATGTCGTTGGCCGGCGGGGTGGGGTACTTATAATAAATCTGGGTCGATACAAGTGCTACATGGCACTTGGCAAGTACTTATCGCCAAATTTCCCTTTTCCGGTAATCGTTCTTCCAATTCCCCACTTGATCGGAGTTTCGATACCGTGCGCGCGGTCCCTCGGCACCGCACCTTTTTTCGCATCACCCGACGCCGCCACAGCACCGCCACATCCGCTCACCTCTGCCTTTTCAACATGGTCAAGGTCGAGATCGTCGACGAGCACAACTCGCCCTACGCCTCCTCTGCCCCTTCCCGCACGAACTCGACCGACTCGCTCTCCTCCATAGCCTCAGACGCCTCCGTTCCAGACGAGTCCCTCTACGACCGCCTCTTTGCCCTCGTCGATATCGTACCCCCGACCACCAGACAGTCCATCGTCTCCTCCGTCTCCAAAACTGCCTCCTTCATAAAGAAGGCCGGCAAGGTCGTCGGAAATGTCGTCTGGATAGTCACCACCTCTGCTCTCCTCGTCGGTCTCCCCCTCGCCCTCTCTCTCGAAGACGAAGCCAAAATTGTCCAACAGGAGCAAGAAATGCTCGCCCAGCAACAGGGTGCCCAGCAGGTAAAATTTCCTCCGTCCGATCGGTCCATTCCGGCCCTTCTCAGCCGTTTTCTCCATCCAGATGCTCTCACCTGGGTCTTCGTACCCACCCACAGGGTCGTCACAGCCCGCACAAAAAGCCGTCGTGCCACCCGGCTTTTAACTCAAATCAAAATTATGACTCGTCGACCACCCGCGTGGTCTCCCCCACTCCATCCGATTCTCAGCACGTCCACACGTCTACCCCTTACCCACCTAGTACTCTTCCGTTCCGCATTTTCTCGCAATACTCACCATGTCCACTCACCTCCCCTTGGTGAATCATTGCCCACATGTCCTATCTGCTATTATAAACTCTTCTCTCCCGTGATTCATTAAAGTACAAACAACGATTGCGGAATTTGGTCGCCCTCAACAGCCACTCTTGCTTCACCATGTGAAGTTGTTCTTGTCATCCAACCTTGCTCCTCCTGGCAACGCCCTTTAATGAATTCTTTTGATAATTCAAACTCTATTCGTGTACCACCATCAGGTCACGTTTCAAGGTATATCTACGATGACGTTCCCGAACTGCGGATATGAACGTCCTAACTTAGCCTCGACGGGAAAACCACCGGGCGCTGGAAGTTATCTCTGTATGTGTGATATCTCATATCAGCAAACCTCTACGGCACGTTGCCCAGTGAGCACACTTACGCAGATCGATACCTTCGAAGGTACGTGATCGCATGGTTCTCGACCTCGTCTGGAACCACGCCAACTGCTTCCCAGTCGCCTGAAATTGCCACGTCATCCAAGTACCGCCTCTCCACCTCATCGGGACAGATAAGCGGCCACCAAGCTGACTGTGCCACCTTGGCAACAGCGAGTGCAACTCGCTTAGGTATGACGGGCGCCCGAGAAGGTGGATTGTATGTCACAGAAGACACCAAGTCCAAGAGATACTCCAGCGATAACGTTCTTGGTCCGGGAAGCGCAATCGTCCCAGGCAGTTGCGAGATAGTCATCAGATTGGCCAAAACCTGTGCAACGTCCAAAACCTATACACCATCCATTAATTCAGAAGGTGATATCAGAGGCAAAATGACACCACCTACATGCACAGGTCTTATTTTGGTCTCCCCGTGGTTAAGCTTCCACCAGATCGGCCAAACTGATGGTTCGAGATCACATTAGTGGGGCGCAGAGCATCAAGTCGGTCGTCTTGAAGCTTACTGGCCATGTTGTTCAACAATTTGTCTTCATGTCCATACATTGCCGCCGGTCGTACGATGGTTGCAGTGGGGAAGGCATTCTTGACCCGCTCTTCCCCCTCAAACTTTGTACGATAGAAGGCAGACGTGGAATCGGGGGAAGCGTTCAGGTGGGAAAGATGCACGAAGCGCTGAACTCCGGTCTCCGCAGCGACCTTGGCGATCCTCTCCGCACCAGTGACATGCACGTCTGCATACTTGAAGTTCCTACCGAACAAGAAGCGAGACGAGGGAGGAAGGGGAATCGATTAGTACGTGTCATGGAGCAGGGTCGAAGAAGAACGCGTTACTTGGTCTCATAATCACGGCCGACGAGATTGTATACAATGTCAGAATGCCTCAAACATTCAGCTATTTGGTCTTCATTCCGGATATCCCATTCCTAAATACGTGTCGTACGACATCAATCAGACAAATTGGTGCTTCTAGATTGGAAGGAGCATTACCATGGGGACGATTTGTCCCAAATCACCCATGGGCTTGAGGTGTCTTTTTTCGTCTTCCTCGCGGTACGGAACTATAACCTGAGTACCCATTCGGGCTGTGGGCGTCACATTGGAAGAGTCAGTCGGAACACGGCGCAAGATGGGACAAGGTCATGGAGCGCGCGCACCGAGTTTAGAGACAAGGTACCTTCCCAGGAAGCCAGTGCATCCGAAGACGGTGACGACGTGGCCGCTGACGGCGCTGTACCCTGGTATGCCAGACGAGACGACCGCTTTCCGGCCAGGCAGCGTGACCATGTCGTGTAGCGCACGCTAAGTCGGGTGAGTAAAGAAACGTGTAAAAAGGCGTGCACAATACCTTGCGCTGGACGACAATGGCGCGCTGAACGCGCAAGAGGTGAGATTTGGAGAACATCGAGGACAACGGAGGTGGAGAACGACCTCGTCAATAACCTGGACCCCAACTCCCGCCGGAAATTCCCGAAGCCAATAAGGTGGCTTCCTACTATTCACGTTAGGACATCGCTATGGCTCAAGGCAACACCAAGGGTCTACAAGCGAAATCCTCTTCTGCGAAGGCGAAACATGCTGCACGAGCAGCAGCGGCACCCAAGAAAGGGCGGCGACATGAACCGCCCAAGAAACCGGCCCTGATCAAACAAGCCAGCATGCGCAAGGTATCGTACCCATGTGTTGATGCAAGCACGTCTGCTCACCCATATCTCAGGTACTCAAAGCCAAGGTCACCAAATCAATAGAACAACAGATGGTGTCTGCGGCGTCTGCTGGCAAGCTGACGATCATGAAAAATGCCGTCCCTGACTCGTACGCCGCCACTGTCTCCCGATTCTATTGATCGCGCTCGCTCATGGGATCATGGACCAGGGAATTGGAAAAGGCCATGAAAAATGGGAAGCCTTGATGCCTGGTCATTTCGTTTAATCGCCTGAAATCGCGCACGCCAAGCCCGGCATGCCCTCTGCAGGGACACGCATTGCCAGAGTAGTTGGGATGATTCGCAAAATGAGCCCTATGGGCCAACGTGATTCTCATGTGCGACGGCAAGTGGGCATACTGTCGCTTTGTTTTTCTGTTTTCGTACTAGCGGCTCGGCTGCAGTTCGAGAAGACACCCATGCTTCATTGTCTGTACCCGAAATGCAGCTTAGGCTCCGAGGACTTTTTAAGTGCTGAGAATATGAGCATTCGGAAGCATAGCAGACGGCAACGTTAAGCGAGGAAAATTAACATGAAGTAGTCGGATTGTGAAACTGCAACGCGTACGACGGCAGTTAGCAGAGTTGTGGATGTGGAGGTAATACTGTGATGGCATGGGAGAGTATGATGAATGAACCGTTTGGCATGCGAAAGAGGGATGCAAAAAATAAATTGTGCCCCATGTAACTGTAAAACAGGAATTGCGGTGGATATGCAGGGGATTGTGAGAGGATATGCAGTGCATGAGTGTATGAGCCTTTTACCAGTGAGACACGACATATTGTGATAGAACAAGATTTGGGGATGATGGTTTGCTAGAAATCAAACATTGCGCAGCGTACAAATGCGTTTTGAAAAATGATCTGTCGTGTGAGGACGTTCTCTTTTCATCTCCGTTCCCTGACGAAGGGGACCCCACTCGCAGCCTGAAAGAGCGCGTACTTGATCTGCGTGAGTGTAGCCCTTTCATCGGGTGTCAAAAGAGCTGGAGATTGCGAATCGACGAACAAGATGACTTTATTGATAGCATCTTCTGCTTCTGCGATATCGGGGAGGGTACTTCCACTCGTAATCGGAGGAGCCGGTTGATATACAACAACGGCGTTGGTATACGGGGCGGTGGCGTCTCCATGCGCAGGCAACGAAACTTCCTGCTGCTGCTGGATATGTTGCTGAGTCGAGAGCTGGATGGAGCTCTGGTGCACGTCAGCGACGGCAGTTTCGTGGTGTCGGTCCTCCTGAGTTGGGAACGGCTGTGGAGGAAGCACGTTGTGCTGTGAACCCGACGGGTGAGATGAGATCGGGGTGTCGTGGGTCGACAGGGGTTCTTGCTGCATCGTCCATATCGGTGGGAGAGGATTTTGAGATGTAGACGACTCTGTCTGCGAGTGAGATGGACCCGCTACTGGCTGATTGTGTTGAGCGGGATCAAGATCCTGATCGTCTTCAGACTCCATATCATCATCGCCATCCTCTGCGGTGGTCGAGTCCCGTCGAGCGAGGGCTTCGGACCTGGACTCAAAGGCAGGATTAAGAGGTGACAGAACACTCTCGTTGCTACCTTTGCGGAGATGCGTTGCGCCCACGCCGCGTGCTGCACGGAGGGACTTATGAGCCCCAAGCCAAACACCTTTGCGAATGTTATGGCGATGCTTGAAATTTTCGACCCATCCAGAGCTAGCCTTGAATCTTTCGTCGGGGATCTGGAGGCTCCGCGCGGTCTCCTTTGCTTTATTGCGTATGAGCGCATCCGTAAGAAGGGTGTTCTGCTGCTTCATTTGGACGAGCCAGCTGACGAGCTCTTCTTCGACCTCGGGGAATTTGGAAGGGCTGACCAAAGTTCAATGAGGGTGTGAGCAGAGAAGGGGGAGAGCTTACCGATGCTTTGCGACGCGCATATCATCGTCCTCGGGGACGTTCATCCATTTTGTTTTGTGCTTGAGGATTTTGCTGATAGTGCTGCGTTCGACGCCATAACGGGCAGCGATGTCTTCCTGACGGGCGTTGGGATTCTCCTGATGGTACATGCAAATGGCCTTTCGGTCTACATTGAAGAGACGCTGCTTGCGTTGCTTGGCCCGCGGAACGACGGGACCCACCGGTGGGGACGGGAGCGGATACGCAGCGAAGGTCTGAGAATTAGGAGTAGCTGAAGTAGCTGAAGAGATAGAAGTGAGGGCGGAAGCGACGCTCAGGGCGGGGGAAGCTGAACGCGGATTAGACGTGGAGTAAGAAGATGCCGATCTGGAATGGGTAGGATAGAGGGAGAAGGGGGAATAAGGAGAGCCCGACACGGGGGTGGGAAGATAGCGAGGCGAATGAAGGGGCACGGCGGCGGTAGGGGTAGTGGATGGGATGGAGTAAGTAGAAGCGCGATCTGCGGGCTGGTTGTAGCGGGCAGAGTCTGTGGCACTGACGGGGGTGTGGGGGCGGGATATGGCGCTGGCAGGGGACATGAAGTAGGTAGGCTGGGAGAGAGGTTACGCATGTCGCGAGGGGGAACAAAAAGGACGGACCTCATCGGAGTCATGATGTGTGGCGGATTGTGGGCGGTCTCTTCTTATCCCAAGGTGGAGGGTGGACTGGGCACGTGCCTGTCGACGGGTGATGCGGGTGGGACCGATGCTGGGCGGTATCTGGGGCGCGATGGACAAGGCGGGATGCATGTTCTCGTCGTTGCGAACCGAGGGGGACTGCGGGTACACGGGGTAGGGGTGGTCGGGTGTGTAGGGGGTGGTGGATGCGTAAGGGTCGTTGTCGGCGGCAGAAAAGACCTGGTCCGTCGGTGATTTGGCTTGAGCAGCGGCGGCGGCGGCGAGCCATGGAGTGGAGGATGTCGGGTTGTGATTATCTGGTGAGGAGGGGTAGACGGGAGCACCGGTGTACTGTGCAGCGACGTTGTCCATCGGACCCGATGTGACACATCTGCTGGTGCCAAATTCCAGCGTCAGGTCGTGGTCGAAAAGACGTGCCAGGGTTCTG
>JBBPOD010000157.1:0-27736 GCA_038091255.1 Tylopilus intermedius | reverse complement strand
TTGACAGGCGTGACTCGATGCGCTGGTCACGGCACCAATGTCTCCAGACGTTCCTGGAAGCGATTCCTTCGGGCGTAGCCCTTTCGCTTCCTAAAACGGAACGTCGGGTTTCGAGACTAGTGCGCATCATCCATAAATGTACTTCGTAAATATCGTTCGTGGAAGTAATGATCAAGTCTAAAAGTACAAGGATGCAAGGATGTCGTGGTGGTATCGAATACCATGTTACTTGTAAGTCATGAATTCATGAGGGAAGTCGTTACTAAAGCACGTCAAGCATGCGCACACCCTCAACGAGGGTGTGTAATACCGTCGGTGTGACCTCTCCCACCTGGACGGTGATCACACTGTCAGAAGCGACCCTCTTCAATGCGGCAACATTTACAGGGCTTGGGGCGAGTAGCAGGGCTCCAAAGGGTTGTCTCAGTCGAGCCAAGACGCGGAGGGCTTCCAATTGTGACAAAACGGGGCGGAGAGAATTAGCGTCGCGACTGGCGGGACGTCCAGTAAATGGCAGCCCGAGGCGTGCAGCAAGCCGCGCCGCTCGCGTTTGAGGGGTTGCCGAGGAGAAATGCGATCCGCTGTCGAAAGAAGGCGTGGCAGCCAAGGGGGACCAGTCGGTGGTGTCCTCCTCGGGTATCGTCTCCATTGTGCCTTTGACAGGTTGTCGGTCGAGGAGGAAATCGATCCAAGGATGAATTAGGTATACGGAATCCAAACGAGAAAGATTCTCCGTAGTCTCGATCTCTACGTTCCCCAACGCAGGATTATCTGCACGGAAAACATATCCAGATGTACTTCGAGTGGCTGATAATGGCCCCAGCTTGAAAGAAATGCATGGAAGTTTCATCCGCTGTCCAGCAAACAATGCTATGGGCTGCTCGTTGAGTCGGTCATACAACTTCATGACCAAGGCGAAATCGAGCGAAGAAGTGGTTTGCAACTTGGTAACGATGGCGTCCATTTGGAGGCCTTTGATAGCGGTTGGAATGTGAGAGGTCGACAGCCGGTTGAACACGGAGGTGCTAGTAGGAAGACAACTGTTGAAGCTTCCACATCTCCCAGTCCACGCCAAAATGCTCGTGTCTCCCGCGCTCGTGAGTAACTGTGCCAGGAGTCGGCCGAGCGCTTGATCTCCTTCGCCATAGACGACCGGTAAGGAGATAGAGAACATCCCAAGTAACGAATAGGCTGCATCTTCCACAAGGGTCGTCTCTCGTCGGGAAGCTACGCACAACTTCTCGCGTATGTCGTCTAGGCCGGGTCGCAGTGCCATCAACGCTCGTGCTGAGATACCGGTCGCTTCCTCCATCTCCGCGATGATTTCGGCCGAATCTTTATGGTTGGGAGTGTTAATATTCAGGTACGGAGTCCAGTCCTCGGTGTAGAACCGGACTACCTTCGAAGCGTGGTATTCCTGGAGGGTCCATGCCCGAGTGTTCCAAATACTTTCAACCAAGGCCCCGCGCTGAGATGAAGAGCGAACACCACGAAGGAAGATGATTGTCAACGCGGAACTCTCGTACCACTTGAACATGGCGACTAGGGCTTCTTGGAGTACGAAATGATCCGCTTTGTTGATGCAGCAAGTATCGCTCCATGCCCAATTGAATCCCGAGTCCCGGGCGACCCTGCAGAACATGTGTAGCTTGTAGTTTGTAGGAGACTCCTCGAGGTCGTACACGACGACCTGTTGGACTCTATCAAACAGAGGTTCGTTGTCTTCCCACGTATGTGAGAACATGGCATAACGGTAGTACTCCGTAACCTCATGGATGATGCGGGCATGATCGATGTGTGTCGTCATGGACGAGATGAGTTCCGTGAAGACTGGGAGAGATTCGAATGTAGCAGCTTGTTCTGACTTGTTACAAAGGCGGCCCGAAGTGGTGTTGATGAGGACACGCGGTGATTCACGGATGGCATCCTGAACAGTCTTGCGGATCTTGACTTTAGTCTGCTCCGGGCTGACGTACTGCCGATGACGCTCTGTGAGCCAACCGACATCAGTACACTAGTAAATATAGAGCATGATGCCGATTGACTTACCGCGAATCTCTGGTTCTAGTGAATGTGACAACTTCGACAGCATAGCCTCAAACGCATTTACTGCATTTTCATAATCTCTTGCCCCGTGTAATGCTGCATGCTTTCTTTCATATCCCCAAGGTGACTCTGGATCAATCATGATCGCCTAGGCATAATTCAGCGACAACGACCAACCTGTGCGAAATGAAATGACATACCTTATTTGCATCATGTAACGCGTCTTTCCACCAAGCTATCGCTAGGTATGCTTTGCTCCGCTTGATGAAAACATCTTGTGGCGCAGCGGGATCGAGGGACAGTGCAGCTGAGTATTGGGTGATCGCGTCGTCATACCGTTCAGCATCCATTGCAGCATCCCCGAGAGTCTCGAGTTTCGGTGAGCAGTAACGTTTGAAATCTGACACAAAATGGCCATATATACGACGCCGTTTACGAGGAGTACGGGACCACTCACCAAGAATCCACTCAACCTCCTCGTCATCGACATTCGTCTGTTCAGCCAGCTCGTCCACCATCTGGCTGAAACATTCGCTTGCGTCCATTACGAAGTCGGTTTTCGCGAGGCGTTCGCATAGGACCCTGTAAATCGTGAATCTCGGAAACATGAACTCCAAACGAGAGAGTCAGTCCCGAGAGAAACACCAAGGAAAAAGGGTGGCTCACACTGCCAGCCGCCACCATGGCTTCTTGCCAGGAGCCGCTCACCAACGACGCTTTGGCCCATTCTCTCAAGAGCAATGCAGAGGTCGGCGAATGAAGGATGGCATGAAGCTTCAGGGATCCTTTGCGCCGGGTTGCCCCCCAGGCTGCGTCATATTCGTTTTTAGGAGTAGAGAGACATCGGTGAGAGAAATCTACAATCAAGTTGTGGGTGTGTACCCTTGCAGTGACAGGAAGTAGGCTTACCTAAGACCCATTTCGTGACAGATTGAGTCTTATAGACATCTTCTTCCAAAGTATTGACCATTTTGAGAAGAGATTCGCCAGCTTCGTTTAGACGACCACTTGCACACAGGGCCTCACAGAGACGTTGCTGAATGACGACACTGAGTTCATCAAATTTCCAGCCAGATATCTGACAAAGAGCGTCACTGAACAAGATGGGAATAACATAACTATTAGCTTACGAGCGAGACCAGCAAGAGTGGTCGACTAGGGTGGCGTGGAATTTGGGCCCCGGCGCGCTCGAATTGTTGCGTCGCACCTTCATAGTCGCCGTTCTCCATGCACATGTTTCCGAGGAGGAAATACATGTATGCCTGCCAGAAAGGTCAATTGTACAGTCGTTAGTGTGGTGTAGTAGCGCACCTGAACCACATAGCATATTGAGTTGAAGTGGACAGTGGCGATGAGATTATCTACACGAGAGATCGCATCGTCGTGCTCCCCAGCCATGAACACTATAATAGCCTTTGCCATATAAGCAGCTAGAAAGAAATTCAGCTCAAATGAATAGCTGACACACCTTCATCAGAAGGATAAAGCTGATGTAAGTCGAATGGGAGTGTTCAAACGCGATGTCACACGCTCGGTATGCTTCATGCTTCTTTCCGTTTCTGACGAGAGCTACACTCTTTGCGACGAGACCAATGACGGAAGGGTAAGTTTTGACAGACTGGGTGCCGTAGAGTCAATATGGAGATCCCGCTGGCAAACAGGCAAGAAGAAATACCTGTTCGGCGTCGCTGATCGCAGCATCCCACTGTTGCAAACGGGTCCGGACTAGAGCTCGACCGGCAAGTACGTGGTATTTTGCATTGCGAGACTTGGGAAGTGCTTCCGTCAACAACGCTTCCGCATTCGTGAGTTGAGAAAGCCTCCATGAATCAAGCGCCGCGTCGTCAATCTGAATGTCGGGTTCCTGTCGCCATTTATGTAAATACTCCGTCGTCAAATAAGATGGGATACTTACCGTGATGTGAGATAGGCGTTTTATTGTGATCTTCCCGCCTTCTCCACCAATTGCAAGAAAGCGGTCGTCTAGTGAGATGGCCATCGAACAAATGTCTTGGGTGTGTTGGATGATACCAAGCTGGGTGCGAGTTGATGCATCCCAAAATGTGACAGTACGGCTTGTAGAATATGCGATGAAGTTTCCGTGCATTGATAAGGCAATACACCCTATCTCGCCGACCACGGGAACAGGCGATTCCCATATCACGGACCCGGTTGATGCATCTAATTGCTTGATCTTACTGTCTGATACAACAACGAGGTGTCCTTGCGACCAAAGGAGACTAGCGTTGGACGACCCGTTGATATTCACAGGAATGTCCACAAGTATGCGACTCGGATCGTCGCTGGCGTAAACGCGAATGACTTCAGGACTGGCTGTTACAATGCGGTCACCGGAAGGGGAGTACTTTGCTGATACCACACCATCGTGGTGAATTGATACGCGACGCCGGGTCGAAATGTTCCAGACGATGGCCGTGTTGTTGGCTGATGCAACGACGAGTTGTGCTCCGTCGGGAGAGAAGTCGACACTGTAGATGTCACTGATGCCCTCCACCGCGAATACTTTCTTGTATCCATCTGATGCGTCCCAGATAATCACCTCACCAAAGTAGGTTCCCGCGGCGATCTTGCCATCCTTCGAAACAGCGACACACCGGACATATGGTGCTGTCATTGTCGCCACTTGTTCACCGTCACCAACCTGCCAAACCCGAACCCCCTTGGTGCAGCCGCTGACAAGAAGGTCGCCATTCGATGAAAAGGCTAGCGCATTGAGCAAGCGACCGAGCTTGATTTTTATGGGTGGGGAACGCTCTTCTCCAGAATGAGTAAAAGTATGCAGCTTGGTTTAAGGTGACGCACCAGTCATTCTCTTGCCGTGTCAACTACAATGCAGCGGAACAGTGAAGAGAGTGGACGAACACGGTCACGTCACGTCTTCGCAAAATAAGGGGGTGCCGTTCATTGATGAACCTGTTCTGCCGCGCAGATATCACGTCACACATCACCTGCTACATCTTCTCACCCGGGCCGTACCTGAGTCCCCGAGATTCGATCGTGAATGCTCTCACTGAGTGATTGAGTGACAGTATTACTTCAGGAACGGGGCTAGAATCTGCCTAAGCGGGTTATCTTGAACATACTCCCGGCTGGAGACCACTTGAAGCAATTGGCAACCACGTCGCTAAAGGTCTGCTACCCGTCGTAGCATCAAGCAATTCGAATTCAAGTTGGAGCGCAGTTCATCGGTGTTGAAACGTTGATCGAAGCGAGCACAGATTCAATGTGGCCAGCGCATTCATCACGTAAACGTTGTAGCATTGCCCCGGGCTATCTCCGGAGTCCCCCTCAGTGCGTGGTATAAAAGTAGAAGCAAAGATATGTTTCAATAAATGTACCGATCCTGAACTAGATTGTGGACAAATAGCACAAGTCCTTCAGGGAACTAAACCCACACAATCAAAATCCTTCTCAAGAACAACTTGAAGGCGCGTCGACCGTCAACTTGAAGGGGAATAACTGAGTGCGAAAACGAGTGTGTGGGGCCGAGGCGTGAATGGAATAAGGACATAAGGACATACATAGGAACCCAGGCCCGACCAGCTGGCGTAAAGCGCTTTAAACTGTGGGATCGTGAAGACGAAGCACTGACGGTGAGATGAGCCCAAGCCATATGGTATGAGTGACGGAGAAATCGTGGGATCGAACGAGGTTTGCGCCTGCCACTGGCAGCGACAGAGTCAATCAACGTGCGAATCAACTTCAATGAAGTACCATTAGGAGCACATATAGTGATACACCACTGCGATCTGGGACGTCATACCGGCCAAAGTTCATGTCCGAGTCCCACACTGATGGTCGATTGATGGGCCCACACTGGCAGGCCGCGGACAAAGTTCGGGACTTTCCATATGTGTCCGATGGCCCTGGACCCCTGGCAGATTTCTAGATCCATCTAGATATTCTCATGCATCATGATTCAGTGATCATGAGTTGTCTTTCTCAATCCACGGGGCCGTCGTGCCAGCCCGTGTTCGCTGAGCGCTCACAAATTTTCAAACTCCGATGGTCTTGTGCCAACTTGCCAACTTGGGGTGTGTTTTAAATTGGTGATTTTTTTTTTGGAGAGGCACAACTTGAACGGCCACCTGCCAACCGTCTAAGCTGGTCCTAAGATGCTCTGCACAAGGTGCTAAGCCCGAGGGCTTGCGATCCAGAGTATGGGAGAACGCCTTCTCTCCAGGAGGAAATCATCAAGGACTGCACGTGAGTACTGTGGGACGCACTATGTACTCACTAAAACCCTGAGCCGGCGTTTGCCGAAGCAGACCCAGGGGTGGTGACACTAAGCCACTGTTCGGTGATCATTCAGGGCCTCGTGCATTTTAGAGGGCCGACACTCGAACAATAACCTGGTGTTTATCAAGTAGTATTTACTTTCTGTGTGTCACTGAGAGCGAATTCAAATGACGCTCGGTGCTGAAGACGCATCGACTACGAAATACAAATACCTACGAGCGAGTCAAGGCCAAGAAGGCTCACGTCGTGGGGAATCGCGACTCATACTTGGCTGAGACGAAGAGACCGACTCGGATTGTGCATGTTCAGGGTGGAGTGCAAACGTTTCCGAAAGTGAAATGGGTCCCTCCGTCACGCCAGCTGCACATCGGACATTAGCGACTGTTGTAGTCATCAGACATGGATGCTCACGCCCCGAGGCCATCTCCGTAAAATTCGTGTTGGGTTCGAGGCCTGGCTTGACGTCCGTGAATGACGTCCGAGTCATAAGAGGCGTGGGAGGGCCAAGCAAGCCAAACTTGAAGCTGCCAGTCTCGGGACGAATGTTCAGTGGTCTCTGATTTACCGTTGGTGCGACGGAGCGCCACCCTGGACGATTGTATTGTGTATTCTCAGTGCCGGTAGATATAGCTCTGTTAGGCAAGGACGGGACTGCGAGTCTTGTAGACTCCTTTTGTGAATGGATCTTTGTCACTTTCTGTTGGGGTGGTAGCCGTGCCACTCGCGGTTTCCTAGAGATATTTGAGTACGCCTGCGTAGATACAGGAATGTGTTTGACAGCAAACCATTCAGGATCGAACTCGCCCCCGGGACCATATTTCGCTTTCATTGTCATGAGCTGTCCAAGTTCTCTATAGACCGGTGTTGGCGAATAAGCTTGGTGACTCGTGGAACGATTCGGAGTCTGACGCACTGTTGGAGCCGGCAACGCTTTTCACCTAAGTTCGCGACCTCATTGACAATCGTTTGAGCTTCCGTAGCCAATGCATCGATAAAGTCTTCTCGAAGCTGACATACGGATGTAAATTATGAAATATTAGCATGGACGAAAGTGCTAAACGACGTACACTTCGGAAAATATAATGTAATTCCTCGCGATCATCGCCGCTTTCCCTTTCTTGCTGTTTCCCTTTGCCTCCTGGACCACCGGTATCCTTCCAGTCTGAAGATTACATTCCATTAATCTGACCCCGGAATGAGGGGAACACTTACAGCCAGACAGCACGTCGAGCAATTCTCCCTGCATTGCATTGTACCTGCGCAGTTCATCTATAAAGTCGAACACTGTACATTTGGCTTCAGCACGAAAGATCTTTAAACGATCTCATGACTTGCCAGGCCAGTTGCTCTGTCTGTCCCGTTGCGGTCTTAATATAAGTTGATGCTCAGCAAGACGTAGCATCAATTTCATTGTCTCCGGTGTTTGTTTGTCGTCTTCCTGGTTTTGTCGAGCTATGTCAGATAATTGGTAATACAATTTCAGACGCTGTTCGGAAGCGGTCTGTGCATGCGTTTGTTCATCAGAAGTAGCAGAACTGGATCCTGGTAGCTGGGTAAGAATACCCGCAAGAGGTTGCTGCTCAAGACGATCCGATGGGTTTCCTGAATGGAACGCCTTCCTTTCCTCAACCATTTCATCCCGCTCTGCGCGAAGCCTGTCTAATATATCAGTGGTGCGCCGCGAATCGACGTCCTGTATGGCCTTCATGACCAATTCGATGCTCGATCTATGATCTTGATTGTGATGTGTTGAGTAATGTTGGGTGGCTTTTCCGTGATGGTCAGCCCGCTGGATGGCCATCGCCTGTCCTGTGCGCCCCGAAGGAAGTACAAAAGTATAATCAATCGGTTAGGGTGTGTGGACGACAATGAAGCTCTTACGCCAGGGATAGTGAACAGAACGTTCAAGGGAAGAAAGCATGTCGTGAAAAGCCTGAACTGCTTCGTCCTGTCGTTTCATATCACGCAGTGCCGCAAACTTTCTCTCATATCCCCAAGGCGAGTGAGGGTTCAATATGATCGCCTGGTAGAATGCGTTTATCCCATGCTGATACAACAGAAACGATAGTAGACATACCTCTTCTGCGTCGTTCAAAGCGTCATTCCACATACCCGCCGCCGCATATGCCATGCTGCGCTTAACTAGAATATTATCGCGTGTTGTCGGAGCCAAGTTCAAAGTAACTGAATAATGGCTAATTGCTTCGGTGTAGCTCTGCAACGCTAACGCACTATCACCTAGACTCTCCAACGACTTGAGGCATCGCTCAGTGAAGGCTGCATTGATACATATTTTTATGATTTAAACACCAGAAAGCATCATTGCACTCACTTGTCGTCCAGCTTGTGTTATCCTTCGTCGCCCTGATATCTTCTCCGAGGTTGCGTGTCAATTCCGATAGTAATTCCGCTGCCTCATGCAGGCGACCAGCAGCGTAGAGCGCTTCGCACTCTTCCTGATAAATACTGAACTGCAGGTTATCAAACTTCCAACCGCAAATCTACACTCCTCAGCATCCCTTGCCGCAGATCAAACTTGCACTCACTAATGAAACAACCCCTGCCTCGGAAACCACGGGGAATGGTCTGTGCGATTGCGCATGCGCCAACAACCGCAGCCCCTTATCGTGATCTTGTTTATTAATTGCTAGAATCGCAAGTTGAATATACATCTTTGTCTGCTCACGGGATGACATGAGATTACCGCAATCGTTCGTCTCGAAATCTCGAAACACCTACCTGGGCAACAGAACATACGGACTTCACATCGGCCGGACAGTGTTCAATCAAGTCAGCGAGATCTGCCATGCCTTCAGCATGGTATCCGACCTCAAACAAGACAATGGACTGGCAGCAATGGTAATCAACAAACAGACATGAGTGGATGCGTAGCTTACCTTGATCAATGACACAAGGATCTTGTCACGAGTGTCGCATTCCCGAAGAGCGTAATTAAACGCATTTACCGCCAAGGCATACTTTTGCTGTCCAAATAACGCGAATCCTTCCGCAACACGAGCAGCCACCGATGGCTGAATATCATTTGCCTGCACACGCAACAGGGTTATCCTGGGAGTATTGCAAGATAGAAATGCATTACTGACGGTCTGCGCGTCTCTGAGTGCCGCATCCCAACGATGCAAACGTGCCCGGATAAGTGCCCGATGGGCGAACGCGGAGTAGTCTGAGCCCTTGCGACGAATGATTTGCCTGGATAATAGTTCTTCCGCATCATCCAGCTCATCGTCCTTCCATGCTGCACGGACCGCCTCATCGATATCGAGAAGTCGCACCGAGAAGTCGCTGACCGGATAAAGTTCACCCCTGGATTCTCTCTGTATGTCGATGAAGCTTACCCTAACGTTTGCAAGGACACAACACCTGAAGGGAATGAGTTATATGCAGCCGCTAATGATACAGGACTTGCCATCTTGTGAGACCAGACGACAGCGTTCCGAGAGTATGCTTTCTAACCGGCTATCATCGCCAAGGTCCTCTGATGTCAGTATTCCCTGGGGTTTACAATCAACAGGCCGTAAAGATGGAACAAACGATGGCAGAAACCTTGTCAAATAAGATACTCCACTGAGCGTCGTGAGTCACAGCAACGTCCGCGGAGGGCTCCTGGAAAGAATGCGAGAATCAAAAGCCATCCTTTGGCGAGTAATGAACGTATGAGGCATACCTTGCTCAGCAAATATCGGTTGAGAACATCTGATGGATGAACGCTCTGCTACGTGTATCAACATAAGCGCACAGGTGTTAGCAGCGTCTCCTTCACAAACCTGCACTGCTTCCGGTATATAGGTGACCGTAACAGGCCCACTGTCATCCACGAGGTCGCCAGCCGCCACTGTCGGGTCGTTGGTCGGGTCTGACTCAGTCTGCTCTCCGGGGCCCCTCCGAGTCTCTGCGCCGTTTTTAGACACTAGTCTTCTCCAAATTGTTCCAGCTCGAGAATGGCCTTTGCCAGTGCTGTACAACCTCACATCTTTCGTGTGAGAAGGCGGAGGGTCCACTTCAACTTCTACTCGTTTTCGTCCCAATAATTTGTCCCTGATCGCGATTTTGAATCCGCTGATGAATACAGACTGGTTTGGGAATGCACTCCAGTCACCTAGAGGCCCTACGCGCCAATGCATCGCACGCGCGGTCTCCCATGTGTACGCTGTGGAACTTGAAATATTACTCTGCCTTGTTTGACCTGCCGCCTTGAATTGCGCAGGAAATTCTGTTGCACCAGTCTGAGACGAAGCCTCGTGAAAAGCGGCAACAGACCAAGAGGGTGATTTGTAATACCCCGTAATGAGGTAAAGAGAGTCATGAGTGATAAGGCGACCTAGCCGTTGTTCGGCGAAATTGTACCATTCTGGTCCATTTTGAGCTGCCACATCTCTGAAGGCCTTTCTCTTGAGTAGAGTATAACTCTCTGCTCCGTCTGGGAGGATGAGAAGCGCGCCTTCGTTCGAGGAGAGATTGAACTCGTATGTCAAGGCATTCTGGGCGCCAGCTCTGCACCAAGATTCAGTTTTGTCTCTCCTCGCATTGCGAAAAAGGTGACTTACCCGTCAGATGGTTCGACGGTCCTAAGCGTCGTTACTGACGACGTAGAAATGACACTGCCAGCATTCTCGGCATAGGGATAGATCGCGACGTCCAGGTCATTTAGGTTGATGTGTACAAAATTGTCTGGGACGCCGTTGACGCGATGGAAGGGATGGTCGTGGGGAAGACAGATGTTGAAGAAAACGTCGAAACTTCCATTCTCTGGGACGATGACGCCCACGTCTCCAATCCTGAGGCCATCCTCGCGATAGCGCAAAAATCGATGACTTGACTCTGGGGTCCAGAGCGGATACCCATAGCCGAGCGGGAGCAACTGTCGTGCATACACACGCGGTGGAGGGTCAGGCATGATGTTGGGCGACCACTGCAGAGTGGCAGTCTGTCAGAGGACCGTCCAACCTCTCGGCGGGCGCTCGTCATCAGCTGCGACTCCGTGAGCTTGAGAAATATGGCTCGGATGTGGCTCGTCGTGCCTGGTATGTCAGTTCAGCGCTAGAATCCGTCTAACAGCTTCCAACCTGAACTTGGCGACTAGAACTAGTACCATCGAAGTTCGTCCATCGCAGATACCAGAATCACCATAGAATGGCAGGGTCCGGAGCAGTGCCTGCGACTCGGACGCGTCCGAGTGACTCAGACTCGGCGTCGCCATCACTGGCAGTTGAAGCTGTGGGCTTAACTGGACTATCCGAACTGCCATCTCAGTCTTTCGATCAAGTTCCTGGTTCGTCCCTTTCTCTCATCATCTCGTCTCCTACAATGAAACCTACAGGCCCCAACGATGACGCGACTGCCAGTACTGCGGCGGAACCTATCACCATGTCTACCATACATCGCATGTTGGCGCAGGTTCTGGAGCAAACCAATGCTCTTTGGCGAGCACAAGCATCGAATAACCGAATGCTAGACGAACTTCAGCGATCAATACCTGCACCCCAAGAGTATGTCGATATTCATGATCGCTTGCGTCGTGTCGAGGATTTGGCGGAGACACTGGCCCAGGGCCAACGTAGCAGCTATCCGACCCCTGGACAGCCAAGTCGAGGAACCGATACCACATCCAGCGCACACCAAGGCAGGGCTACTTCTCGAGGTGATCCTCAACCTTTAATTGTGCGGGATGTTGGCGGTTTTCCTCGCTGCGATGACCCAACCGATTCCGGCTCCTCTGCAGGTCTGATGACGCAAACACGAGATTCCACCTACCAGACAGATTGTATCCCTCCCGCAAGCGTCGACCAATATCCCACTTTGCACATCCAAGAATACGAGGACGTTCATGAGGTGAGATTGGCCACTTTCTTTCACGAAGCCCATAGTCCCAAGTAGACAGTTGACTGCTCTAACTTGCAGCTACCCGGAACCAACCCATCATCGGGGCATACTCATCACTTAGTTACCAACGCCACCGTCTTCCCAGGGCAAACGGCGCTGCCCGAGACCATCCCTTTGCCTACCGCAATTAGGAAACATGGAGACGATCTGCTAGAGATAATGGTCGATCCCCCTCCGTTAGAGCGCTGCGCTGCGGAACTGGTCAACACTAACCTACAGGACACATTACAAGCCGAACATAAATCTTCATTTTTTTCGAGTCCATGCACGCTAGATGATTCCCCAACTGCTCCAAGTGGCATAGAGGTTCCGACTCCAAGGCCTACTTTAGATAACTCGGGGGCCATCTCCATTGAGAGAGAACAAGGCCGACGGCCTGAAATTGCTTGCTCTTTCGGAGACCTCGCCCCTGAGGTGGATCATAAGCGAGCCTTGTCCTTGACGACGGAGGACGTGCCAGGAGTAACAGATGCAGAACCGGATGAACCGTTGTACAATCAGCTGGCGGATCTCGCCACCCTGATTCGACGCTTGTTAGCTCACCACGAGCAGGAGCGAGAAGATCCCGGGCCCAGTAAGTTTCGTAGTTTCGTCTTGAAAACATTGTGATACAAATCTTCGTGCACAGAGATTGCACGGCTTCAGGTCATTAATGAAATTCGGCAAATAGACACGGAACACAAAGAACTGCTCCAAATCTTTTTAGACGGTAAGGGCATGGCTCATGCGGGGCAAAATGGCCATTTACCGGCGCCTGTCCAGCATGGAAAGCAGACAGCAATAAACAAGTCGAGGAAATTGTCAATGCTGTCCGTGCCACGGCGAGCGAACAAGTCCCTTTCAATATACAAGGTGTACGCAGCATCTCTTTTTCGCCCGGTCAACAGTTAACGTTGAGTTTTGATAGTATTTGGATGAATTCAGCAGGGCTCTCGCCACCGAAATCCGTATGCTCTTGGCTGAAGTCGGCAGCTTACGCGAGGAACGACGGAGCCTCCAGCAGCGAGTACTTTTCGTTACATCGAAACCAAGTTGTCATGCTCATAGCCTTTCAGTGAAATCGGGTATCTCCTAACCACACGGTCCGCTCTCGTTCCAGGCGGTAATCTCGATGCGGATGGGTTTGTTTCTCTGTCCATCCTCTGAATTGATGCTCAAGGTGCTCCATTGACAGCCCGCCCGACTATTCCCCGCCCCAAGCGTGGCCCTCGCCAGCTGGGATCCCATTACCCGAAAGCCCGCAACCCCGCCCGGGGTGGCGTGCCGTCTCCTTGCAAGGAAACCGTCAGGCTCCCCGGTCAGAGTCGCCCACAGCGCCCGAAAGACCAGTGTTCTCCTGGGTCACATGGCAACGTGCGTTCATTCCAAAGCTTCACCAGCCACAGTTTACCGATACTTACGCATGTCACACGTAGCTAATCCTGCGCTCGCCCCTACCCCGCCGTCTGTCGAGCCCGTCCTCTTGCAATACCCCGACAGTCCGGGACTTTTCGGACCTCGTTCACCACGCGACTCGCCTCGCATCCTGCCCATAGGAGATGACTCGCAATACCCCGGCAGTCTGGGACTCTTCGGACCTCGTTCGCCACGCGACTCGCCTCGCATTCTACCCATAGGAGATGACTCGCGATACCCCGACAGTCCAGGACTTTTCGCACCTCGTCCACCACGCGACTCGCCTCGTATTCTACCCAGACTCGGAGAAGATGGCTTGCAGTACCCCGACAGTCCCGGACTTTTCGCACCTCGCTCACCACGCGACTCGCCTCGTACTCTGCCCAGAGGTGATGACCCTCAAGACACCGGCAGCTCAGTCCTCTTCTCGGCTCCTCCGCCGGGCGACGCCCCGCGTATTCTGCCCACAGCAAATGGAGTACAATACTCTGGAGTGACATGGCACGAATGGGGTCGTACGTACTTCTTTCTGTTCCATTCGATTGTGAATCCACCTCATCGCGCTCGTGTCGACGTTGTAGCCAATCCCCCGCTTACGGGCTCTCCTGAACCCGAGCAGTAGCGATAAGTCGTGTGTCCGCACACGGTTCGTGTTGGATCAACATTATCAAGCGTCGGTGTATCTGTTGTAGGAGACCGAGGATCGCCCTGTATCATAATCGGTGTTGCGCGTTACCGAACAACACGTTCGAATCCTTGACTTGGATCACTCATGCGGCATGTAGAGTTACGCACGTCTCGATATCACACTTTTTTTCCCACAATGCTCGATCGGCCTGATGACGATAAAGTATTGTCAAGAGCTATTGAATGCAATAACTAGTTCAATCCATAGCAGTAAACACAGCGAATTCATTAGTGCCATCTAGAGCTCGATCAACATCTCCTCCCTTCGCTCCTGCGGAGGCGCAGACGGCACGGATGGCGCGTACATATCAAACGCCTGTGGCGCACCCGTTGGGGCTGTCGGAAACGCGGGCAATGACGGGTTTATCTGAGGCGGCGCATGCGGTGGTACATGCACCGGTTGGAAGCGAGACAAGGACTGGTGGGGGATGTGGCCGGTGGGAGCGTATGAGACCGTGGTCGAGCGCGCCAGTGGTGAATGTGGTTGTGCATGCGGAGGAGGCGACGCGATGGAGGGTCGCGATGAGATCGTGTGAGCGCGCAGGATGGTACCCTTGACTGGGGAAGTGCTGGCGGGAGGGGCGGGTAGAGGGAGAGGACGGGCCGACGCAGTCGGTGCGGGCTGTATTACTAATACGGGCTGTGTGAGAGATGCATGCGGAGATAGCATAGTCGTCGTGTCAACTGCCTGTCCTTGGCTGTTTACACCACCCGTGGTATCTCTGAGAGGAGCAGGGGGGATCGCCTGTGGGATGGACACGGGTTGATAACTCTGCGTCACTTGCGTACCGGAGATGGTAGGTCGTAAGGCTGGCAAGGACGCGGGTAGTACAGATGGTGACATCGTCTGCCGGGGCGCTTCTTGCTCAGCCGTTGGGGGATTATATGAGTATGAAGCTCGAGAATACGAAGGCCCCGACACGGTCGACAACGGTGGCGGTGGCGGAGCATATGATGGTTCGAAGGAGGTCTGTACAGTTGGCGACTGCGGAGCTTGAGATGATGAAGAGACCCATGGATTATATTCATTTGGTGCTTGGGGCTGCGCATAACCATTCGGGCCGTACACAGGTCCAGATGGATGCATTGACGCGCGACCTTGTTCAGAAGATGTACGACGCCAAGCGGGGTTGGAAACCTGATTTGTGAGTAATTTATCATAAAGTTTAACTGCTTGCGACAGTTTTTCATGCATCTCGGACAGGAGTTCTGTAGATGGAAAGACACAGGCGAATTTCAGAGGACTGGGCATGTTGGATGGAGTAAACACTTACGCTCTTTTCTCCCTGTATCGTCCAGGCTCATTGCGAGCTTAGGTCTCAGCCCGTTTGCCTTGTCGAACAATTCGCTAACTGCCGGATAGCGCGATATGTCTCTTCCACCCTGGGATTGTACCTGCTCAATGGTCTGGCTGAACGTAAGGATGACATCCGATTCAAGAGGTTCGAGATCATAGGACGGGATCTTGGGCATAGATGGGGCAGGGATAATGGCGGATGGATAAGAAGAAGGGTGGCTCGGGTCTTCGGAAGCTAATTCCGTTGGTGCACTTGGCTTTGGCATGTTTGCCTCCCTCAAACTTGCCTCGATCGCAGCTCTCAAATCCGGGTCGTCTTCGTCATCAGCAATCGCGGTTCCTGGCGGGGTAGAGCTTCGTCTGTCTTTTCCGGGGTAGGTGGTGCGGTCGACAATTGGTGGTTCGGGGGGCTGGGAATACGGTTGGGGTTGGTAAGGAACATACCCAGGACGTTTGGTAGCTGCAGAGGATGCGCCCACTTCCTCAAGGGAGAGCTGAATGGCACGTTGAAGCTCAGCATCGAAGAGGTCGCGGGCATTGCCGTTTCTGGGGTTGTTCATGCTAACGGAATGCCGGTGGCCTTTGTCGCTGCACAGGATGAGTACTAGCAAAAGGAAAGGTTGTCATTATACACGCACATCCGCTCACTCTTGCGCAATAGTTTTGCATGACATCCGTCACAAACTCTGACGGGTTGGGCGATACCAAAATGAGGTAGGGGAATCGACTTGGAGGAACACTGATGGTCGAAGACTTGACCACAGTTGCGGCAATGGTGTTTCCGGTTTGTGAACGTGAAGGGAGTTCGACAGCGCAAACAGACGTCGGAATCGATCCATTCTGGTGCGGTGGAGGTGTCCACCATGGCTGAGTTGGCGAGAGCGGGGTCCTTGGGAGGAAAGTCGTACCCTAGGCACCTTGAGCTAACAAGAATGAAGAAGGGGACCAAACGCACCTTCAGTCTTGAGTGTCTTGTAAACCTGACCCACGTAGTTTAAGGATGGTTTTCCTTCGAACGCGAGAGCCCAGTTCTGGATGTGCTTGAGTATGTCAGACTTGACTGCATGGTTCAGACCGGGGACTTTAATGATGGAAACGAGGTTGTCGATGAACTCTCTGGAGGCTATTTCGGTCAAGAAGTGATCACCGCCGTTCTTGACGCATGTGTCTGTGAGCTGCGGTGCAGATGAGGGTCGCGTGTCGAAGCGAGGGAGATTTGGGAAACACTTACGCCGAGCGCAAGGATTTGTACGTTCGGGTTCTTGTGGTTTAGACGGCGCTTGAGCGCGCGCATGGCGTCCTTTGCTGGGGCAGACTTTGAGCGGATCTGGTCGCATATTTCGAGGCTGAGTGCGACGTCCTCAGAGCCGGCGGGAATGAGCTCCGAGGTGGCCTTGTCTGGGTGAATGTCAGCGCTCAACGTCGGCGACGACGACGACGACGACGACGACCGTGCTCACCGACGGCCTCGTTAATCTGGGACGTCCCCCAGAGCCAGCTGGTCAACGATGTCATCCTGCTTTGGTCGTCGTGATTACTTGCTCTGTGCACAGCCGCAGCTTGTGCCGTGCCACATAGCTCCGACATTCAATCGCCGATCGAAGCGCCGCAGCTGTGCCGATAAGCCGGTGGTCAAATCTGAGTCAGAGGACCCCCCAAAGAGTGGGTGTCGTTTCTATTTTTGGCTCCTTTGTGTAGGGAGTGACTCGGAACCGGTGCGCTCGTGAATTGTGTCGGAGTTGGAACGTGCGACTCATTCACAGGTTGTTCCCAAACGACCACCGTCGCTCAACACCGGGTCAACAGCGCTCACCGTCGTGCACCCCAGCGACCACCGCAAGGCATACAATTTGGCCTGTGGACAAGTACAACGCCAAAGGAATCTCGTTCACCCGTTTTTCCGTGGTTTTGCCCGTCTTTTTTCGCCTTTTTTTCAACTGCACCACCAGTCCTACATCAAAGCCCAAAAAGTCGCAAATATTCGACGTTTCCTTTGCAAAGACCTCGACGACCCTCGGTTCGCGTTAATTCACGTCTTGAATCTCTATTCCTCTCCTTTGCTGCACACAAACCCACTGCCCGATTCAGACGCGCGTTTTCTTTCGCACTTTATCGCTCCTAGCCATGCTCGGTCACCAGTTCGCGTACTCAGCGGCTCCCATCCGCAAGGTCAAGGAAGTCCAATTCGGTATCCTGTCTCCGGAGGAAATCGTGCGATCCATTTCCCCTACCCTTTGTTTCTCCACATTGCTCATCGCTCTCCTATCTTGCAGAAAGCTTACTCTGTAGCCAAGATTGAGCATCCAGAAGTCATGGATGAAACCACTCATAAACCCAAGCTCGGCGGCCTGATGGATCCCCGCATGGGTACCATCGACAGAAACTTCAAATGCCAAACCTGCGGAGAGGGCATGTCCGAGTGCCCTGGCCACTTCGGCCACATAGAATTGGCTCGGCCAGTCTTTCATCCAGGTTCGTCCCGTTCATTCTCTAGACACGGTTTATGGACTCGCTCTCCACCAGGATTCATTGTCAAAGTGAAAAAGATTCTCGAATGTATATGTGTAAACTGCGGGAAACTGAAGGCCGATATCGTGAGTCGCATCTAACTCTACTCGTTTCGCACCCCACCTCCCAATTTTCTGGGGGCTCTCTCCATAATCCACTGGAGAACCCCAAACCCGCACCACGGCAGTCCCTTGAAATTTCGAGGCGTTTGACCCGCTGTGGCGTGGCCAGCGCGCGTTTTCGGTCGCTTGATCGCCGCGTGAGCCATTGCAAGCGCCCAGTGTTGGTTGAACACGAGGTGCGCGGTGAAATGGGGCGCTGAACGAGGAGTGCGAAAATGGGGTGGTGGCCATTATTGGTGCGCTGACGGCGTGCATTGTGGTCCTGACTCCCGTGCCACTCTCTTACCTGTGACGCAGGTGGGAGATGTCGCGTCTTGTGCTTGTCCGCTGCCTCCTTGTGACGCTTTTCGTCATCGTAGTAGTCTCTTTGCGCACGTCACATCTCCCTCCCGAATATGGTTACTGACGTTTTTACCCCTGCATCTTTTGCACTTTTTTGTCGGTTTTCCTCCAATGTGATTACGTTTATCAGTCGGACCCTAATTTTGCCGACAAAATCCGCCACGTTCGCAATCCCAAAGCACGGATGGCCGTTGTATGGGCACATTGCAAGACGAAAATGGGCTGCGAAGCAGACGAACCTAAAGAGGAGGGAGCTGAGGGGGACATTGACGAACCTAAGAAAGGACATGGTGGCTGTGGCCACGCCCAACCCCTTATTCGAAAGGAGGGTCTCAAGCTGTTCGTACAATATAAGCGCCCAAAGGACGAAGACGAGGTTCGTATTACTGACAGAAATGCAGAAGACGTACCCTGTTAAACGTTCCACCCATGTAGGACGTGAAGTCACTGCAACCGGACAAAAGGCTGTTTACGCCGTCCGAAGTGTACACGACGTTCAAAAAGATGTCAGACTCGGACCTGCACCTGATAGGGCTCTCGGACGAATATGCACGGCCCGAGTGGATGATCTTGACCGTGATGCCCGTACCTCCGCCTCCTGTTCGGCCAAGTATAGCGGTGGATGGAGGCGCAATGAGGAGCGAGGATGACTTGACCTACAAACTTGGGGATATCATCAAAGCCTCTGCAAACGTCCGGCGCTGCGAACAGGAGGGAGCTCCTGCCCATGTTATCACGGAGTTTGAACAGCTACTGCAGGTGGGTTTAGTGAAAATATTAGTCCGTATCCCTCCGTTGACGCGTCGTTGGTGGTTAGTTCCACGTCGCGACGTATATGGACAACGATATAGCTGGTATTCCGCAAGCGTTGCAAAAGAGTGGCCGTCCGGTGAAAGCCATTCGTGCACGTTTGAAAGGAAAGGAAGGTCGTCTCCGTGGTAACTTGATGGGGAAGCGTGTGGACTTCTCCGCACGGACCGTCATCACTGGTGATCCTAATTTGGAGTTGGATGAAGTCGGTGTGCCAAGGAGTATTGCCATGAATTTGACGTATCCAGAGCGAGGTATGTCTGACATGGCAAAGATTGGAAGTAGACTGATGCTGTTGTGGTTTAGTGACCCCATATAACATCGCTTACCTCCAGGAACTCGTACGGAACGGTCCTTCAACGTATCCTGGAGCACGATACGTTGTTCGAGACACAGGTGAACGTATAGACTTGCGATACAACAAGCATGCGGATGCTTTCCTTCAGTACGGGTGGATCGTTGAGAGGCATCTTAAAGATGGAGAGTAAGTTTTGCAATCACTTCTACGAGATTGCGCATCAGCTGAATGGGGATCCTTACTAGCTTTGTTCTGTTTAATCGACAACCAAGTTTGCACAAGATGAGCATGATGAGCCATCGCGTGAAGCTGATG
Source organism: Tylopilus intermedius (assembly GCA_038091255.1). Classification (NCBI taxonomy): domain Eukaryota; kingdom Fungi; phylum Basidiomycota; class Agaricomycetes; order Boletales; family Boletaceae; genus Tylopilus; species Tylopilus intermedius. The sequence continues at coordinate 7,755 of JBBPOD010000157.1, read as the reverse complement.
CCGTATTCTAGTGCGTTCATACCCTTCTGATGCAGAATCTAAGATAGCCTGACCAACGATAGCATTCCGTTTAAACTTATCTGTTACGCCGCCCTACAATGCCGACTTCGACGGCGATGAAATGAATATGCAGTATGTAACCCGGTTTTATATGGTTGCCACTTGACTTAGCGAATCTATAGCATACCCCAGTCTGAAGAAACCCGCGCTGAGTTGAGTCAGATTGCATGGGTTCCGCGTCAGGTCAGTACTTGAGCTTGGCATCACCTTGAAACTCCTGATGAGATATCTACAGATCATATCCCCGCAAGCAAACAAACCCGTTATGGGTATCGTACAGGACACGCTGTGCGGTATCCGTAAGTTTACCCTACGAGACACGTTCTTGGACTGGAATCACGTCCAAAACATTCTTCTCTGGCTTCCGGACTGGGATGGCAGCGTCCCGACTCCTGCTATTATCAAGCCAAAGCCTCTTTGGACCGGAAAACAAGTCCTCAGCATGGTCATTCCCCGGGGTGTCAATATCCATCGCCCACCTGATCCAAAGTCGTCCAATCCCGTCTTCGATGATGGTATGATGGTCGACAATGGTGAAATCCTGTTCGGAATCGTGGACAAGAAGACCGTCGGTGCCACTCAGGGCGGTCTGATACACGTCGTCTTCCGCGAGAAAGGCCCAGAGACCACGCGAACAGTCTTTACGGGTATTCAGATGGTTGTCAACTTCTGGCTATTCCACAATGGTTTCAGCATCGGCATCGGTGACACCATCGCGGGACCCAAGGTCATGAGCTTCATCACGCAGCGTATCGGGGAGAAGAAGCAGTCGGTCGCGGAAATCATCGATGACGCATACCATGACCGACTCAAGCCCATGCCTGGGATGACCATTCGAGAGTCATTCGAGAGCAAGGTCGAGCGAGAGCTGAATCGTGCCCGTGACGACTCGGGTCAATACGCTCAAAAGAACTTGAAGGAAGACAACAATGTCAAGCAGATGGTCACTGCCGGTTCAAAGGGATCCTATATCAATATCTCTCAGATGTCGGTCTGTGTGGGGCAGCAGAGCGTGGAGGGACGCCGTATACCGTTCGGATTCCGTCATCGAACACTGCCGCACTTCACCAAGGACGACTTCAGCCCCGAGGCAAGAGGATTCGTCGAGAATTCCTACTTGAGGGGTTTGACGCCTCAGGAGTTCTTCTTCCACGCTATGGCTGGTCGAGAGGGATTGATCGACACAGCCGTCAAGACAGCCGAGACTGGTTATATCCAACGACGTCTCGTCAAGGCGTTGGAGGACGTCATGGTTTGTTACGACGGCACAGTGCGGAACTCGCTTGGAGACCTAATCCAATTCATCTATGGCGAAGACGGCATGGACGGCGCGTTCATCGAGCGTCAAAAGATCGATACTTTCGGGTTGTCGGACAAGGAGTTTGAGCACAACTACCGGGTGGATGTGACGGATAAAGAGGGAGGGTTTTTGCCTGGTGTTTTACAGATCGGCATTGATGACAGCTCGCTGGACCTGCAAGCCAAGTTGGACGAAGAATACGCTCGCCTAGTAGAGGATCGCCGCATCTTGCGAAGGTTCATATTCCCTCGCGCGGACGGTCTCAACCCACATTATCTCCCCGTCAATCTCCAGCGTATCATTCAGAACGCCACTCAAATCTTCCACATTGATCGACGGAAGCCCAGCGACCTCGAGCCCACTTACATCGTTGACGCCGTGCATCAGCTCACCGAACGATTAGTTACCATCCCTGGGGACGACCCATTGAGCCAAGAGGTGCAAGCCAATTCATCGCTCACCTTCCGCATGCATGTGCGCGCAACCCTTGCGGCGCGACGTGTGCTGGAGCAATACCATCTAAATCGGGAGGCGTTCGAGTGGGTGCTAGGAGAAATCGAAGCGAAATTCAACCAGTCGCTCGTGAACCCTGGCGAGATGTGCGGTACGCTCGCTGCACAGTCGATTGGTGAACCGGCTACCCAGATGACGTTAAACACATTCCACTACGCCGGTGTCTCCAGCAAAAACGTGACCCTCGGCGTACCGCGGCTGAAAGAAATTATCAACGTCGCCACTAACATCAAGACGCCGTCGCTTTCGGTATACCTTGCGCCTGAACTAGCGGAAAGTAGTACGCTGGCGAAGAACGTAGAACAGGAGCTGGCATACACATCGCTTCGCACCGTCACCGCCGCCGTCGAAATTTGGTATGACCCAGATCCCACGTCAACCATTATCGAAGAAGATTCTGTGTTCGTCGAGTCATTCTTCGCCATCCCGGACGAAGAAATCGAGTCGAAGCTGCATCTCCAGTCGCCGTGGCTCCTTCGGTTGGTGCTCGACCGTGCGCGGATGATAGACAGGAAGCTGACGATGGCGTACGTCGCCGGTCGGATTGCGGAGAGTTTCAAGACAGACTTGTTCGTCATCTGGAGTGAAGACAACTCCGAGAAGCTCGTCATCCGGTGTCGCGTCCTTGGTGGGTCGGACAAGGACGAGGATGCAATGGGGGCCGTCGAAGAAGACATCTTCCTTCGCCAGCTGGAAAACACCATGCTCAATTCCGTCAATCTTCGTGGAGTACTAGGCATTCGCCGCGTCTTCTTGCAAGAGCACGACAAAGTGTACCACAATGAAGAGGGTGCCATCAAGACGAAAAAGGAATGGATGCTGGAGACGGACGGTGTCAACCTCAAGACGGTTATGTGTGTCGATGGCGTCGACTTCACGCGGACGTACTCAAACAGCTGCGTGGAGATTTTCGACGTGTTGGGCATCGAGGCTGCTCGCGCAGCTATCATGAAGGAACTGCGTGGCGTCATCGAATTCGATGGCTCATACGTCAACTATCGGCATCTCGCGCTTCTCTGCGACCTCATGACCTACCGTGGCACACTGATGGCCATCACTCGACACGGTATCAATCGCGCCGATACTGGTGCTCTTATGCGTTGCTCGTTCGAGGAGACGGTGGAGATCCTGATGGAGGCTGCAGCCGTAGGAGAGAAAGATGATTGCCATGGCATTGCGGAGAACGTGATGTTTGGGCAGTTGGCACCGATGGGAACAGGCGCTTTCGATATCGCCCTGGACATTGACATGCTCAAGGATGCCATCGTCGACCACCGCCTCCCTGTCCAAAATATGCTTGCAGCTCATGCGGACGGCGGTATAACACCGGGACAGGTAGCAATGACGCCATACGACACCAACTCTCCCGCATGGTCCGAGACCGGGTTCAAAGGCGAGTCTGCTGCGTTCTCCCCGCTCGCTGTCCAAGGTGGCGAAGATGCCGCAAGTTTCTCATTCCTTGGCTACGGACAAAGCCCGCTGGGTGCCGGCGGCATGTCGCCTGCTGGCCCTGGTTACAGCCCAAGTTCTCCCAACGCATACTCTCCTACTTCTCCCTACGTTCCCCAATCGCCATTCGGCGGGACTACGTCACCCTTCGGGACGTCTCCATACGCAACGTCGCCGTTCTACGACCGGGGCAGGGCACCGACGTCGCCGACCTACTCGCCGACATCTCCTGCGCTCAATCTAACTTCACCAGGGTACTCGCCGACGAGTCCAAGGTATTCACCCACGTCGCCGTCGTTCTCACCAACGTCGCCCAGGTACAGCCCGCAATCACCATCGTTCAGTCCCACGTCGCCGCGCTATTCCCCCACCAGCCCGTCATTCAGTCCTGCATCTCCCAGATGTGAGTCCCGTTGTTTTACCTATTGCACTCAGACTGATATTCTTGTAGATTCACCCAGTATGCACCTTTACTGTTATATTTATTGTACGTTACTGACAATGCTGACCTCGCCTTGCTACAACTCTAGCTTGTATGTTTTATCATCGCTCATTGCATTTCAATGCTAACGCCATTGGCAGCCCCTGCTCACATGTCTCCCTCCTCGCCAAAGTATTCCCCTACCTCCCCTACCTCACCCTCCTCACCTAAATATTGTAAGTACTCATCCACTCTCGGACTCGACCTACTCACTCTGTTGTAGCTCCGACTTCCCCTACATATTCCCCAGCTTGTAAGTTTGCGTGCGCGCTCTTCATTTTCATCCTTACTAATTGATCTGTACCACTAGCCCCGGCGTATTGTAAGTAGTTTACTGCGTACACGCTTGCACCACTGACAGTCTCCCCCATCAGCCCCGGCGTCCCCAGCATATAGCCCGACGTCACCACGGTGGTCGCCATCCAGTCCCGCCCAAAATGGATCTACTGCGCGCTCTCATTCCTACAGCACGTCGCCTTCTTGGGAGTAAACTCCCATGTGCACTCATGTTTTGTTGATTTGTCGCCTCATTTCGCTGCTGTCATGTGACCGACGTTGCTGGAGAGGCGGCAGTCGACATATGGGTTGTTGGGATGCCGTGGTATCTAGCACCTATTCTTGCCTCGCTTTTGTTGTCTTCGATTCGCCTCATGCTTTTGTCCCCTAACCGTTCACATGTCCAGCAATTCCATGTAGAATAAGCACGCAGTTTTTACTATATGAAGTAGATTCGCATTTGCCGCGGATGCTTTACTTGAGCTCGTTTGTCCTTCGCTAGGTCTTAGTTTAAGGATCACAGTGTCACGCCGAGGTAACGTCACGTCCAGTTCGATCGAACACTAATATTGATATTTAGTTGGACATTGACCATCATGGCCCGGGAGATGTCTTCTGCCCCGTCTCGTCCACTAGGCTCGGGGCAGTCGCGTCGCACAGAAACAGCACGTCTGTCCCAGCAGTCACGTTCAGGAACGACCCGTCCAGGCACTGCACGACCACAGACCGCCGCGTCAACGAGGCACGAAGGCAGCTATATAATCGCTCTCCTCGAAAGTCGTGGCGTTGCCCACGAAGTGGGCATAGCTGCAATGGACAAAGACACGGCACGCGTCATGCTCGTTCAGGTAAGCTTGGAGTGCGGTCTCCTGCTACAATCATAGTTTTGCGTCGTCGTCTGATCTTCCAACCTAAGCTCGCAGATTGTCCGACGTATGTCAAGACACTGCATCAGATGCACATTCATTACCCCTCGCTTGTCATCGTGCCTGATACTTTCATCGCTGCCACCGATGCGACGTTGGCATCTGGCGGGAAGAAACCACCAACCACGTCCTTGTTGGTCCAGTTCATCATGGAAGAGTTTCCCAACGTGCCCGTTGAGCCAGTTGCAAGAAAGTATTGGAATGACGGCGCAGGTGCGTCCATCGCGCCTCAGCGACCGTTCTGCTAGTAACTTGTTGCAGGCATGGATTTCATCACCCAATTGTGCGCCGAGAATGACGAACGAGCTGCCACGCTCGTCTCCGTGTCAGACAAGTACAGCATATATGCGTCTTGAATATGTCCCCTGTGCTGATATCGAGGCGTGATAGATACTATGCGCTTTCTGCTGCCTGTGCGCTGTTCAAGTATTCTGAAAGCCGGTTGAACACTCGTTTTTCGTGTGGTTCTTTGCGCATACGTTATGCGTCTGTCGAGGGTACGATGCTGATTGACCCCGAGACGGCGAGAAATCTTGAATTAGTCAAGAATATCTTGCGGAAGAAATCCCCCCACACTCTCTTTGGGTAAGACACTCCACAGGCTTGTGCGTGTACTGATTAAATGCACGAGCACAGGGTTCTAAATCACACGTATACTGGCATGGCTGCCCGCTTATTGCGTACGAATATCTTGGCTCCTTTGACAGGTACCTCTATTCCGACCCCATGTATTGGTGATTACCTGCTAGATAATGAAACCCACAGGTTTTGAAGCTATCAATGCCCGTCTTGATGTTGTAGCAGGAATGTTAACTTTCCGTTACCTGGCGGATGTGTCTAATTCACGGTGCAGAACTGGTGCAAAACGAAGATCGGTTCTCTGAACTACGAGATGCACTCAAGTATCTCAACAAGGTGGATTTTGACAAGCTAATCTCATCGGTCAGTGGATCCGACCTCTGCCTCTGACAGGCATTCATCACCCGTCGTTTAGCTCGCCACACTTGAAGTCTATCCCTCGAATTCTGCCAAGTCCGCCCTTTCACGGGTTTCCCAGATGCTTTCTCTTCAGAGTATCATTCGCAGTCTTCCTTTCCTTCGCAAGGCATTGTCGAATAGCAGCTCCCAGCTCTTACAAGTCATACGTGAGGTATGTGAAGGTGGCCATCACTATTGCCGTGACAATCATCAAAGGGTTCCTTAGATGATCTCGGACAACCGTCTTGCGCTCATCGGAGACCTTGTTAGCGATAATCTTAATGACGCAGTCGGCTATAATAAGGCACGGACTATGTCACGGTCGTACCAACTCCCATTCCTGACTTTGTTCATGTATTCAGGGCGGCCTAGCAGCTGTCAATGCCAGAGTATACGCGGTGAAGGTGAGACATTTCAAGCTTGGCCTGGATGAACCTTGAACATCTTCATTTCAGGCTAACCGAAATCGTCTCCTCGACGTGGCGCGAGAAACCTTCAAGGAAAACGTGGGCGATATATTTCAGTTGAACACCACGTTATCCGAGAACCACGGATTGCCTATAACACTGGTTTACCAAGAAAGCGGTTTTGTCTTTGCACTGAAGAAAGATGAATTGGAAGGAGAGGTTCCCAACGGTTTTGTGAACGTTTCAGCGCAGAAAGGAAGATGGATATTCTCGAGCATGGAGTTGGTGTGTAATTGAACTCCAGCCCTGCTCGGAAGTTGGCTAATACTCTAGAAATTTTAGAAGAAGATGAATGCGCGGATGAAGGATGCGCTTGATGAGGTGTTAATCCTCAGTGATACGTAGGTGTTTGTTTTTTCATACATAGATGCCTCCAACGACACTGCGTCAGGATCATCCAAGATTTGGTGGTTGAAATATTATCGCATTCGGGTGCCCTATACACCGCGTCTGAGGCGGTCGGTAGCCATTCCCTTATCGCGCCTATAGTTCCTCACTCCAACAGATCGCTTTGGTTGATCTTCTTTGGTCGTTTGCACATGTTTCTATAAGTGAGTGTCATCTCAAAGAGAGGCGTCTACATTGACTCCCGTCACAGTGAGAAACTACGGTGATATTGGCCTGCTGTTACTAGAATATACAGACGAACTTATGTGACTCTACAGTCCGTCCCGAGTTTACAGGCACTCTCGCGGTCAAATCGGGCCGCCACCCAATTCTTGAAACAGTTCAGGCTGCTGGAGCACTAGTTGCGAACGACATCTACTGCTGTGATGCGTCTCACTTCCAGATCGTTCAGGGCCCCAAGTGAGTATATTTGTAGCTGAGGTATCAGTAGAATGAATAGCCTGATGTTTAATTACCAGTATGTCCGGTGCGCCAGGCATCGGCGACGAATATTTCATGATTGTCTTATACATATGCAGGAAAGAGTACTTATCTTCGTCAGACAGGTCTCTTGGTCATCCTGGCGATGTGTGGTTGCTTCGTTCCCGCTGACTACGCAAGCTTTCGGTGAGGCCTCCGATTCACAATCAGGTATAGTTCCAAAGACCTCGCTCCCTTAGCATTCATGATGCACTTTTATCCCGTTTGTCCAACGACGATGACATAGAGAAAAACTTGAGCACATTTGCTAATGAGATGACTGCGTCGGCGATGATATTAGGCAAGCACCTCGCTGGTATTTCACCCTAGAATTTTGTGCTACGCCGAGAACAGGTCTTGCAACGCCTAAAACACTCGTTTTAGTGGACGAGTTGGGCCGTGGAACTTCCCCTTGTGAAGGTGTTGGAATTGCGCATG
>JBBPOD010000156.1:0-27873 GCA_038091255.1 Tylopilus intermedius | reverse complement strand
CCCCGCCCGCGCCCCCCCCGCGCCCCCAACGCATGACGGAGGGAGTGAGGGGGGCACTGGCACTGACATCGAGATATGTGCTGAGTTGTCCGACTCAGATACACGAGCAGAGACGTCGGCAATGCTCGCTGCACGCACAGGAGCAGGCAAGGTAATAGGGACAGGCTCGGGAATTTTCAGATGCAATCGAGGGGCCCAGCAATGCAGTGGTTGGTGCTAGAGTGGGCTTGGTCAAGTTGGGGACTATGGGATGTCTAGGAGAAGGTGATCCGGGTTCTGGAGCAACATGTCCCAGTGGGACTTTTGGAGATCCAAACATGATGGGACATTTTGAGCTGGATGAGCTTTCGCCAACAACTTTTGAGGACACGAAAACATTTGAAGTGGAAGTGTCGGCATCAAATATACCTACAGAATAAGTTAGATTTGATGAAGACAGAAGACGAAGACCAGAGGAAGCTTACCATCGGAAGCGACGGAGCCATATCGTAGTGGAAGGGCAGGCCAGGCCATAAGTGAGTTGGGATTCTCAGTCTCAGAGTCAGAGTCAGATGAGGCCAAGTCAGTGACGCGGCCCTTTCCCTTTGTGGTGGCCTGGACATGATCTGGCTGTGTGGGACCAAAGGTGCACTTTTTGGCAATGTGGAGGTCTGATGCTAGATCAAGGTTCACCTTCCACTTTCGGCTCCCATCAGAATCAGTGGTGACAAGCTTTGATGGTCCCTCAATCTCGAAATCGTCGTCACTCGAGTATTCGGTGGACATAGCCTGCTTCAGTGGTTGGCCAGATTCAGTCTTCACAGGTTTGGTGGGACAGATTTGGATGCCAGGGGAAGATCTGTCGCTGATCAGCATGATTGGATCCTCAGGAGTGCCCTTAGCGATGGCTTTCCATTTAATGTGCGTTGCAGCTGCGCCAAGGAGAGGTCGAGGGGGACCATGATAATCGATGTTACCATGAAGATACATTCAGGGTGCATTCAGGGGCTCGCTACCCACAGGAGGGGCTGCACCGATGATGATGGGAGCGAGAGAGTTGTTGAGAGCATCTGATACGAGGGTTAAGGATCAGACTAATACAAGTATATAAGAGGGAGGCTTACTTCGTGTATCTTTACCACTGACTTTAGTAATTTTGATGTTGCCATTGACAAGTGCCTGGTGGAGTTTGCGGCACTCACCCTTACTGAGATCTGTGATCCCCTTAGTCTGGGTGCTCAAGTTGCGCAATTGCCCTGGCATCGATACTTCGTGTGGCCAGCCCTTTAAGACCATACCTTGACCAGCAAGAATTCCTCGGAGCGTTGTCCAAGGGAACGATCCACTTTTGAATTTGGTAGTATTGCCTCCAGCTGACTCTGTACTTAAAGTCAGTTTTAATGAAGATGTCAAAGGGTATATTAATGTTTACCGAAGAGCCGTGCAAAGGCATCCTTGATAGATGATAGAATCGCCAGATCTTTGTTGGTATCGGATGAATCTGCTGGCCCTGGTTGCGCAATTGCATGCAGGGCAGAAGAATTGAGAATAGGAGTGGCACGAGGTGGGGCGAGTTTGTTGTCATCTTTGCACAACTCGGCATGGTCAGCATCTTCCGAGGCGTCTTTCACGATCTCAAGTGATATGTTGTTACTATAGATTTGTTAGAGGATCGTATTGCCTGTGGTAATTCTACTTACTATACGTGCACCTTGAGGTGCCCGATAATGGTGTCATCACTGGCACGACAACGCATCTCAAAGAACTAGAATTGAGGTGGTTAAGCATGGCGAATAGGAACCAGGATGTGTTACCTTTTTTGCCCCCGCAGTCGTGTGCACAAAACCCAGTGAAGTGTCTTCATTGACGACATTGCCGCACATCACAAGTGCTGTTTCAAACCCATGTTTGGCTGCTGTGCCTTCAAGCTGCAACCGGTCAATGATTTGGGAATGTGGACTTCAGAATAGATGAAATGACTCACAATTGTTGTAAGCCTCTTACAAAGCTTACCAAACAATTGCATCCATTGGGCGATTGTTTGCACCAGTGAAGATTCAGAGGTCTCAAGTAAGTCATCAATATCAAGAATTTTCTGCCACATCTCGGGGTTGTCCTCCTTAAACCTTCCATAAAGGTGATGGCGAGTCGATGGAGTGACTGCCAGTGCGCGTGCAGCATAAGCAACAATAATGATACACTGGCGACGACTTACTACTAGTAGGGACATTGGCTGCAAGGTCCAGCCTTCGCCACTCTTGTTCTTTGTGTCTTGAAAGGTAACTTGCATAACGATTCCAATAGTTGATGCTGTTCATCACTCGAGCGAAATTTTTGTGCCAGCCTTCCAGGACTTGCTGAGGGGTGAGTGACGTTTGCTCAACTGTTTTGGTGAGAATTTCCTCGAGCTGCTGGTAGGCAGCTTCAAGGGTAGTGGCGACAGTGGTCGTCCAACGTCCGGGGGTTGATGTGGACGATTCGTGTGTCGATTGAGATGGGGGATCCACATCATTGGAATGTTCCTGGGTGGCAATGCAAACATCTGACTTGCTGGTGGAAGGTGTGGAAGGGATATGCAGCAGAGTCAGAGGAATCACTTGAGTAGTGGGGACAATGAGCTGGGAAGACCTTGCCTGCTCAGGTTCATGAGCTTGAATGTGAATAGCGGTAATAGGAGACCCTGAAGTGGTGGAAGGCAGCGGAGCCAGAGGAGTCACCCAAGTAGTTGGGACGGCAAGCTGGGAAGATCCCGTCGGCTCAGGCGAATGAGTGCGAGTAGCAGTGATCAGAGACTTTGAAGTGGTGGGAATGACCTTGTTTCCTGTAATGGTGGAGGTGGAAGTGATGGGATGTTGTGAGAGAGATGATGTCGACAATGACTGTGAGACAGCGCCCAGATTGGTGCTGGAACTATCAACAAAGGGGAGAGTATGTGTTTGAACAAGTGAGGGCTCAGTGTGAAGCGCTGGATCGATGTTGGAGTTGTCCACAGGTGACGATGGTGGTGTTTGAACAAGTGAGCCTGAGGGCTCGGTGTGAAGTGCTGGATCAATGTTGGAGTTGTCCACAGGTGACGATGGTGGTGGGACATGACTCGCAATGGGGAGAGCTTCCACTGGTGGAGGATTGCCCACCTGTCGAGCACGACGGGACCCCGCCTGCTGAACTAGTCCAGTATCACGGGTGGTCGGTTTGATGCATTGGTGAAGCCGAGTGGGTGTCTCCAAGGGGGGTTGGGGATGGCTTGCGACAACCTCCACCAATTTGGGTTCGAATGTACACGTTCTCACTCAGGCTGGCAGTGCCTAGGGAATAATCTTCCTCCGTAATCGACAGCACAGGTGATTTGGATTGATGACGTGTTTGGCAAGTCATGTCTATAAATGAAATCAGTCAGACTTCTAGGCATCCATAAAAGGACTTACGAGAGCGACAGGAGCAACAAGAAAATGACAAGAATTCAACACGAAGGTGTAGATGCAAGGCAAAAAGACAAGCTAGCGACTCATTAGTAAAATACATAAAATATGAGAGGAAACATAGGCACCGCAGCAAGTGAGAGCAAGCATACAACTAGTGCAACTTGAAATAACAAGGTGTAGATATGAGCAAGCATGAGCCTGGGATAACTTAGTGAGGTTATGGCTAATAGCCGGGTAGCAGTAAAGACTGACCAGGTAGGAAAGAAGAGCGGCAGAGTCTGGCAACAAGGCACTTGAGATGCTTGAATTCAGCTGCTTTTAAGGAGGAGGCTGGTGTCATACCTCCTAGTGACCTCCCAACGACTACAAATCGGCCTCTCATCAGCCTGAGCTCTTGCACTGATCACACAAGGTAACATTGGATCGTCCAAGATGCCATCTGCATCGGCGAGAGAAGGCAACCTCATGTTTGAGGCTTTGAGACAAGGCCCCGCGAGAAGCAGGGAGGTGTGGCAGAACCGCAATTAGAGTTAGTGTGCCATGTGAGAAATGTCGACAAAGCTTTAAGAAAAGGTCTGCGAGAAGCGGGGAGATGTGGCCTTGCAAAATTGTGCCATTGATGTGTGTGCTGTCAAAGAAGCACACTCAATCGGTGACAAACACCGACAAACACTTGGGCCTCAGCCCGGGGTGGTGAGTCCTGGCCATCTATCTGAGTGCTTCCTCTGCTTGCAGAGGGGCCGAGGCAGGGCGGTTCTTCCAGTCAGTGGTGTCGGGAGCCTGAGGAGTCCCAAGGGCACTGCAGAGCTCTCGCATCCAGGGCCCTCGCTCTGCTCCCACCCAAAAATTATATTACAATTTAGCTACAGAAGAACTGAAGGAGAGGTGAGGTGGATCCTTAGTCACACACAAGGAAGCCTCGGAATCTGGAATCCTTGTTCTGCAAGAAAGGTGTCGGGCATTTTTTTCATCTACTAGTACCACAGAAAAACTCACATTGGTGCACCGAAAGCCTCAGAGAAGAGGTGGATCCTCCACCACACAGGTAGGACCAAGCGGCCGTGGTACAAGCATGCTTTGGAGTGACAAATGAAGCGCTTCCTTTGCGAGAAAGAATATATCATGATAACCTTGAATACAGTTAGGAAAAGAGCACTTACCTCCCCATGACAACCCTCAGACCTCCAGCAGATTGGGAGTGCACACTGTTCTTCCTCTCCCCAAACATCTACACGATGGCACGCATAACCCACATCTCGTGAGATTTCACCACATGTGTACAGCTTGTCGACGGGTTGTTCGACAGGCTTGGCAGGGAGCTCTACCTACCCGGAGCGTACTTCACAGTGTCAGGGGACAACATGAATATTCGCTCATACTCCATTGTTCGAAATGGGGAAGCATTGAAAGTGAACTTCGCCCATGACCACGGTCAGAGGATGAGGGGGATGACCGGACGAAAACATATTATCGCCACTCTTTGCTGTCCTAGCATCGTCGGAGGAAATAACTTGGCAATCACAGCGGATGATATTGATGTATTTGCACAATTGGTGAGTATCATACTTGTTGTTTGAAGACTGAAGAACTGACCGATGTACAGGTGGGCCATTGAAGACGGGCCGGCTCTTGCTTCGTATCAGGAGGTCAATTTCACTCTGCAGCTCAGCTGGTCGTAAAGTGAGTAGCATCATTTGAAGACCTAACAGGAACTGACCAACCCGAGTGTGCAGGCGGGCCGTCAAAGATGTAATCAATCTTACCGTGACTCCACGGACTCGGACTGCCTGACGTCCCTTCGAAGTCCCTTTCCATCCATACCAAAGTTGTACATAGTAGGCAGTCTCTGTTTACCATAATAAATGTCATGGTCACAGTGTTGTTTGGACCACTTCCTGCCCCATGTCTCAGGCTATCAGTGGCAATCACATCGTTGAGTTGTTCCTGCCTTATGGTGTGCACCTGGAACATATTTCAGTGATGTGTGACTATAAAGTGAACAAACCTGTGGTAAACCCGGGCCAGCTTGAACTCTGGACAGTTGTGTCGTTGACTAATCAATCATTGGTGGAATTGTACCAGGTATTCTCTGTGTACACAGAACCGAAGCCTGAAGAAGACATGAGCTCTCTGCCGGTGAGCGCTCCAATAGCCCGGGTCAGAGCCACCATGACTGGCACCAACTTATGCGATGAGGCAAAAACTGTCAAGTCAGAGGACATGAAGCTTTCTCTGGGCCCAGTTCGTTACCATTACTTTTCTGACTCAGAGGGAGCCACTTGATCTGACTGGTGACCATGATAGAGTTTTGGTCCTGCTATAAAACGTCCTGCTGGCTATTTGTGGCGAACCAGTGCTGGGGCAGACAAGGACAAAAGGCTGATGAAACGTGAGCCCTCTGACTCGGAGAGGGTTAAGGTCAAGGTCAAGGAGTCAGAGTAGGCTACCACTGTAGTATACTATGTCCCGTCGATGTCAGTGTCAATGTGTTGGCTATTTTCAGATGGAGCCAGGCATACAACTTAGGACTCAGGCCTCACGTGCCAGTGTTCTTTTCTGGAGACACCCACTGAGCGCCAGGATCCTAGTTGTGTCCAGCCCGATGCCGGGATGTTGCAGGGCCAATTGGATAAAGAATATTGATCCTACACTGTGACTGAGATGCCATTTGAGAATTATATGCTCCCTACTAGTAGGTTAACTTGGAACCAGCTGAAGATCTCACAGTCACGGTGGCCCAGTGCTCCCAGTCCAGAATCCACATGGGTTGACGTGCAAAATATCTGACTCTCACAGAAAAACAAGTGGCTCGCCGCATGCAGCACAAAAACTATGTAAAGTGAGTCATAGTACTAGTACCTCAGCCAGCAAGTCCTCTGAGTCAAGTTCATTCTATGGACTCGGAAATATACAGACGTTGCCAGCAGCACGCTGCACAGAACTGCACAATTAAACATCAAGCCCCCGTGGGTGCTCAGATAGCAGAGTAGGTAATCAGTGCATGTGTATATTCAACTCGGCTGGACTATCTGATACCACACTGGTACTGTTGACAGAGTCGAAGTCCCCAAGCATCTTCCGTCCTCATTGATAACGCTTGCCAATGAACCGCTTCCAGATTCGAGATTGTTTCATCTGGTATCTCAGAGTGCAGATGAACTTGATGAATCTGAACTGGTTCACTGGGATCAAGACCCACCATATTCGCAACCTGAACCAGCCGACACTCCAGAAGAGCACAGGTTCACAAGAAACCTTGTGGATGTCATGTTTGGGCATTGGACTTGTCTGGAGATCCAAGCAAGGAGTCACCGCGAACAACGATATCATGCAGGTGAAAGAAAACAACTTGCACTGGACCTCCGTCACACAGCTGCTGAGGTATTCATGCAATGGGAGCAACTCAACGATCGTATCGGCACATGCAGGGCATGGAAGCATCATGAGATGGCAGGTTGTTTGTTGCATTGGCAGGCAAGAGTTGCATATTTCTATCATATCGAGGCGGCAATGATAGACCATGGTATGGATCCGTATCAGTTAGGCAACTATTAATAAGAGATCAACTGTTGTCATGACATCCAAAGCGTTGTCTCAAACTCGATTGTGCTTCCGAAAGATTTTGGCGAATTGAGATCATGATCAAGTGAATCAAGTAGTCTATGTGATGCATTTACTTTCTGGCGGTAACCAGGCAGCCATTCCATGGTCAATACACTCATGCATGAGTTCCTCTGCTTTCTCAATGCTCTTGACCTTCATGTATAAACCACCAGCAACACGAGAGACGTGGGGGCCAGCATGTGCCCTAGCCAAAAAGATTAGCAAGGGAAGTATGGAGGTGCAATATCTACTTACCACAACACAAAGATACCAACACGGAGACCAACCGTGATAATGTAGAGCTTCCCAGTCATTCCTTGATGAGGAATGTCATACAGAAAGTTGTTGTACATAACCTGACGATGGCCGTCCAATGTGAGTCGTCCAGGGATAAAAAGACTGAATGGACCGTTGGGATTGAACCGTGTCGCTGCCCGCGCTCGAGCCATTGCATTGACCCTCCTGAGATTCATGGGAATAGGTGACACAAATCGGGACTGAAAAGATTCAGGTGGGAGTTGAGGGAAACCCTCAGGGTCATCGGTGGTAGCACTAGGAGCCGGGTCGCGGGAACAGGTGGTGGAGTACCAGGAATGAAAATCGTGGGGAGCGGAGCTCCGTCATCTGTCAACATACTTGCTGTAGAAAGGGAAGAAGGGGTGCTTGGGAGCACAGACGATGCTAGAGCCGGGCTATCCATACCCGGAGTCCCAGCGTTAGGAACAGATTCCCAAACCTCCGAGTCGGTCACTGGCAGGTTCAAATTGCCGACAAGACTGTTCACGATATCCATACAGACTCCCAGCAGATGGAGAAGTTTCAGGATAAGCCCTGCAAAGTAGTTAATACCATCATCATACATGCATGGAGTGGTGACAAACTCAAGGACGTCGAAAGGTTGACCAGGGCGGTGGATGACACAGGGATTCAGGCGTCAGAAGTGGAGGTTGAGGACGAGGGCATATTGGCAGGTGGGAACAAGTTGGGCTAGAGGCTGCTAGGTAGAGCATCTTTTATAGCCCAGTATTCTGATCAGTGCTTCTGTTTGGGCTTGAGAGAACGTCAGAAGGTCTGAGAAGGGACCTGTCAGTGCCGCTCAGAGCAGACTGGCAATGAAATTGAACTTTGTGGAAAATCCAGTCCCAGCTTCATGCATAGGGCAATCAGTTTGTATGAAAAACGACACAATGGGACATGATGGGACGACAACCAATGGGGATGTTGGAGATGCGATGGGGGTGTTGAGGATGCAATAGGGACGCTGTGATGCAATGGAGGCGTTTTGTGACAAGGCGGGATGATGGGGAGCGATACTAGTAGGGACGTTGAGGATGCAATAGGGACATTGAGGATGCAATAGAGGCGTTTTGGAAGACGAGACGCTGGACACAACAGAGGTGTGGGAAACATGATGGGGGTTCATGTCAGAGCTAAGCCAATCAGGTAACGAATAACAATCCTACTGTCCACATACATAGTACAATATCATTTGCCTGAGTAACATGCCTATACACTCGTGGAACATCGAGCACTACATCCTAGGAACTAAACTACACATATCTGAGTCAAGGCAAATATATAACCTAGTTTGCTCTGACTCAGACTGGCTTCACATTTGCAGATTCAAGGTGTGCAGTGCATGCTGTACTATAGGTAGCCTGAGTAACACTACAATATACATAGCACCTCAATGCTACTAGCCCTCAAGGTCTTATCCCCTCCATATGCACCATCTTATGGTTCATGTTGTCTTAGAGGCACAAGTAGCTCGCTACTCATACAGGCAAAAGCATGAAGAAATTGCCAGGTGCTTATTAGCTTGGGGAGCCTCGAGATCATGTACTCCTGAGGCTGGTATGGGAAACAGCAAGGATTTCTATACGATGGCACTGGCAGCTATTAAATTAGAAAAGAAATCGTGCTAGACAACCAGAAGAGATAAAACTAAGGCTTGTAAGCAGTTTCGAAAATCCAGTATTATGCCCTCATTCAAACCGGTGATATCATAACCTCTGAGCACCGCTGCCACTTCTGCCAAAAGCCACACTCCACAGTCGTAACCATTTGATTGAAGTGGATGAGTCTGGGGAGAAGTTACTGTCTGGGACACTGAGAAACTGGTATGAGCATACCGTAAGCGGGCGAGCAGTCCAGGGACCACAATTGAACTGAACGACTGGAAATGTTTGTTTCGCAAGTCTCATCAGCCTTGCAATGAGTTCCATAACGTCCTACGAGTGGTTGGATGAGCATTCATCAATGGATATGTAGGTACTTGCCTTGATGTCGCTTTTCCAAGGCTTTTGTTCCCTGAAACTGTTGAATAGATGGAGTTCACGACAAGACAAGTGTGCGATGCAGAGGACCCAATAAGATGCCATAGGGCGATGAATGGGAATGATCCAGATATCTTTCGTCCAGAACTCAATGTATGCCATGGATTTCCACAATATGTGGTCACTGGCATTGTAACGTATATAAGTCAGATGATGTGTCGAGAACACTGCAAAGTCATGAGTGGTAGGGAGGTTGAATGCAGAGAAGAAGAGTAGAATACAGCCATTGATACACACGTCATTTAGACATGCAGTGGGGGAGGTCACTGGCAGGCGGTGTATGTCAGCAGCTTTAAAATAAGTACATTTGAATCCGTTGCAGGGAGCACACCACCTTGTAATCACTTGATTATATGCAATCAGAGAAAGAGGTGGTGGGGTTACCGGCATCAAATCAATCCACATAACTCGCCGGTATTAGAATCTGGCATGAGATGTCATACTTGCCTTCGGAACCTCCCAAATAAGTTCAACACGAAGAGCAACCTCTTCACCGGAATCTTCGAATATATCATTATCGTCTGACATCAGAGGATCTGCTGTCAAGTAGTCAACAACAACAGCAGATTCGCTGCCAATAGCCCCATCTGTTGCCGGCTCTCCAGGGTAGTCGATATTATTGCTCGCCTCCTCGGGAAGGGGATCATCCAAGCTCTCAATGGACTCGTACGCTGGATTGAGCCAAACCAATTTCAACTCCGAGGGCCCACCGGAGAGTGTGATTGCTAGGTTGGTTGCCTCCTTTATCTGGAAATCATATCAGGACTTTGAAGCCAATGGATTTGGCCATGTGGACGCTAGGGTCAGCAACTGCTCTCGCTATTGGTGCAATAAAAGGTAGAATATTTCATCTACTTTCATTAGTTACTTCTACCTCGCAAAGTCGAAAACACATACTTTCTTGAGTGCGCAGCAAGAGTTCCAATGCCGCAAGCTCGGTGCCAAACCAGCGGCACAGGTTGTCAGCTTCCATACCTAAACGCTGTTGCTCTTCAAAGCACCGGTTGCACTTCAACATTGCACGAATCCCAGTGCAGATGTCTTGGTCATCTATCCAACAGGGAATCTTACCCACAGAGGGCGAGATCCAAATATCCTCCATCAATGACTTGTGGTTGCACAAGTCATTAAGCTTTGTCGGCAAAGGGGCAGGAAGAGGAATGGATGATCCAGGATCGTATAGTTTCTCCAATTGCTCGCAATAGGAGTTGAACTTGCGGATGGCACTCATCAGTGCAGGCTGTCGTTTCACAATTGCCTTTTGCATTTGCTGATGGAGCTTTGTTCCTGATCCAAGGTCATTGGATCAGTCATCGATTGACGAATTGGAACCTTACCCAACGCCTGCTGTGCCCCGCCAACTGCTTGGTCCAGTTTATCCCACTCAAAAAAGCTTGCAATGGCTCGTTTTCTGATATTGATCTTCAAGTCACATGCTAACAAGAGAATGTGGATGAAATTGAGGTTGACGTTTTCAAGCTCAGGGAACTTGTCGTGAATATTGAGAGATGCATAGAGAGCATCTACCTTCTCCATTAATCGGTCATGTGTGCGTTCTAAACTGCCCAGAGCACTCAGTGTGTCGCCCAAGTTAGTTTCCTTTTCAATAGTCATTTTTGCATTTTGGATGGCTTTAACCTTAGTATCGATGTCCGCCTGAAGGGTCAAAACAGTGTCCAGTTCTTTTTTTAAATGTGCCAGCGTGTCTAGTTGACGAGTGAGGAAGAGTGGGGAATCAGAGGTGACAAAGGTGGTACTTACGGGCTCGAATTGACTGTTGAGATTCTTTCTGAGATGCCCATTGACTTTCAAGCTTCTTCAAGGGGACTTTACAGTCCTCAATTTGCTCCTGTGCTGCCAGTCCTTGCGATCGCACCCCATGGCAGAGTCTGCGTTTGACCCATTCCCCGAGATCACATCGCATCTCTGCTCCAATTGCCACAACTTGACGATCAATTAGCCAGATTCGGCATTGTCACTGATCGAGTTTTGTTGATGAGAATGAGGTACTTGACAGAAGAAGGTTAATTAAGTAGCTTACCAAGGATGAGCATTCGATGCCAATCAGCTTGATCAAGCACGACCAGAGTCATTCTGTGCCTTCACCATCCAAGAGGCCCAGACCGACTGCCATGCGCAGATTGTATGTAAGCTGGCAAGCCCACTCGTGGCCGTATGCATGCATTGCAGTGGTGGCGAAGCGGAGGCATGACATAATCTGCTCAGGAAAGATGTCATACTAGAAAACCCGTCAACTGAAAACCATGATGGTGAACAAAGAACATACCAAAGATAGCAATTGTTCTGTGACACAACCGATATCATACAAGGTCACCACCGTGGCCGAAGATGGCAAGAGCATAAAGAGATGACCAATGAGGGCTAAGGCATACTTTTGCTGCTCCCCAGGAGAGTCGATATTCGCAAAGAACAAAGGAATGTCGTGGCGACAGATAAGTGCCATGAGGCCGGTGTCATCAAAACTCTCCATGGAAGCCTTTTGCTTCTTTCCATCTGCAGCCTCATAAGAGGCTTCACAAGAGTCGATGGCCTCATCGGGAACGACTGGGTTGCATTTCCTGCACGGCCTCTTCCATTGCTTGTTATATGAGAGCCCATCTCATCCAGCTGCCATTTGGGAAGGAAATATGCCGGATTGTAGAAGGATGGAGTGTCACCAGCGGATTGGCGATGGTGGTGATGGAAGTTCCCATTGGTGGCAACATGAATATCCCCACCAAGGGCAATAAGCCGGCCAAAAGTGATTCCTCCGAAGCAAGCCGGACATCGTTGAACTAGGATGGAGTCACAGGTTCCAGGGATGAGTGATTGTCGGGTGGAGTTATTGAAGGCAGAGCGGGGCGTGGCAGGGACGCTCTGCAAAGGCGTGTCGGAGGTGGGCGCAGGTGTCAATCATTGTGAATATCGATCAACTGAAGTAGGGGTCGAAGTGGGAGTGGTCAGGGGGGCATCAATTTTGGAATTCTTGACATGATCATGAGAAACTTGGAGGGCAGCTTCGACCTGCAATATATCATACCACTGCACGGCAGATCCAAGGCTGCGTCTAAAGGGCTCCTGGATTGCCACCCCCTGTGCGTTGATTAGTAGATTTGCATAGCGTGCAGCGGATACAAGTAACAACGTACATTTTTATTGAGCATTCAAAAACCACGCCTAACATAGTGTGTATGTAATGCAGAGGCGAGCGCATTTATGGCATCACATGATCTCTCAAAAAGAGTGCGATAGAAAGCAAGCAGGTCAACAGAAATTGCTATTTGAGGCTGAGATGGGGTCACGGGAAAGAATCCGAAGTGGAGAAGAGCTTGAGCAGATGTGGAGCACTTGCAGCTAAAGACAGAAAGGGTAGTGAAATCTTCATGCTGTCAGATTTCAAGTTTACAGTCTGAGTAAGACATGGACGTATGATCAAACAGAAGTCCGAGCATTTTCAATGACTTGCCCTGGCAGGTTCCTGTCTTGCACAGCGATATAAGCTGCGGTTTTGACGGGAGCAGTTTGCCCAGCGTGCTGGACGTATAATGCAAGTAGGGCACGACAAGAGTTGGAATGAGTTCCTTCCAATTGGCATACTACAAACGTTCAGTGGGCAAGTCAGGAAGGATCCGCCGGCCTGATTTTGCAGTTTCACCATCATGTGTTGCCTGGGTCGTCGGTTCGTTAGGATAGGCATCCTGTATGGTGACTATCTCCCTGGTCTCCACTTCAGCGTCACTAGGGATGTAGTCATCATCCCCAGGATCTAGATTAGCTGTGAAGGTGTTGTCCATGTCAAAGATATCATTTGAACCACTCGCAGAACTTTGTTGGAGTTGTTGGAGCCATTGCAGTAGTCAACGACGCTTGGCATCATGCCATGGAAGCCCAACGAGGCCCTGAGTTTGCTTCTTGTCTCTCGGGCGCTTTGGGCTCTCAAAATGTTTCCTGAGGCCACCCGTGATGTGTTGGGAACGTTGAGTGGCAACCTTGGGGGGCATAGTGGGTACAAGGGCTGTCAACGGTCAAGGGAATGGTGGTGGGACGTGAAGAGGCACCAGGAACATAAGTGCCACATGTGGCCAAAAACATATATTCCATGTGTCCGATATAGGGGCAGGGAGGCACTTGAGAGGAACTCAAGAGGCACTGAGGAGGTCCCAGCAAGATTTGCAGCATCGCGGCCTCTCGAGAGGTAGGTCTCTCAAATACATTACTACCTACAAGGGAAATGGGTCTGAAAGACCATCAGAGTTTGAAAAAAGTGCTGCCTGAGGTGACAAATCCCATCTAAGTTGTTTTTATGACCTGGCAGTATTCAGGCAGTAGCAAGAAGTTGGCAACTGAGGCCAAATGTTTTGCTTGACTTCTTTTGAGTTATCCAGTCTTTAACTATGAAGACCTAGCCAGATTCTCATATGCTTGCAAGACAAAATATACAGAGGTGTACCAGAAGTCCAACAGAGATATGGAGCAGAAATACTTAAGAGGAAGCATGTAACTAAGAAAGTACATGGAGCATGGTGTTGGAGCATAGGATGTACACATGGAGTGGTGAATAAGTGAGGAATATAGAGTAATTAGAATGAAGAGTTGGAGAACAAGGAGAATACCAAACAAAGATATAAATGGCAGTGTATAAAGGTTGTGATATGGAGATTCTACAAGTTTAAGCAAGTCCAAGGTGAGAGGGTAAGGGATAAGTTCAGAAGTGTGTCAAAGTAGGCCAAAGATGATCAGAAGTGTGGGACTTTGCATGGATATAACAATCTTCCTCTCTCCCATAGGATTGCCATTTTGGATGCTTGTTGAAAAATTTGATTTCCAAATAGTTCCTAGAAGTAGAATCTAAAACAATAGTTAAATGTGAAATGACAAATACTTACTAGAGTATGGAAGTTGGTGGTTTCATCCCACATCCTCTAATAAAAGAAAGATGCCATAACCATGGGTATCATTATGCCCACCACTCCAACTGAGTAAGCTTGATTGCTTCATGCAAAAAATAAGGCTAGCCTGAAAGCCATCTGAACTAGTAGGAGTCTTCACCAGATACAAAGCCTTGGGCCAAACATATTCAGTAAACTGTTCAGCTACTTCCTTTCAAGACTTGATAAGATAGTTTTTGAAGCAAGGATTGACTATGCAAGTATTTACTTGCAATCCAGCTGTGGTCTGACTAGGAAGTGTGATTGAAACTATTAGAAAACAGTTGGTAGTTATTAATACCAATGATAATTTGACTTTTACCATTTTGAACACTCAGCATATTCAAAAACTGCATTTGCTAGTATTTTCTCTGCCAGCTTGTTGTCAGCTTACAAAGTAATACTAGTGTCATGATAATAAGTGCAGAGAGTTTCTGCAGCTGCTTTAAATGTTTTGATGCAATGGTGTGCTTTAGCATCCATCAGAGCACCAACAATCAGAACTACAAAAGTAAAAATATAGTTTAGGTTTTAATCTTCAACTAGTAGTAGTTATTCCATGCAATCCTTTGGGGTGAACTTTGAAACTCTGGTGTTCCAGATTTAGGAGAAGAAGGTTAGAGAGTTGCAGGCAATCAAAGGTCAGGAGGATTAATTTTAGTTGATAATGAAGCTAAGTTAAGTACAAAGTAAACTAGGGTTTATATATGATGGAGAAGAACAGGATTTGTAACAGAGTTCATAGTATTAGTAAAGTGATTAGTGAAGATGAGTGAGACAGAAACAGGGAGAGACATAGCTGGAGCTGTGCTCCTAAGCAAAGCACAAGTTCAGAGATAACTACAAAGCAGAACTAATACAAATGGGGATTGGAGGGGAACATAAGTAGAACAGATTCAAGAGAGTAACATAATGGAGGGCCAGAGGTTGGAGATGAGCTCCTGAGTGAGAAAACCTCAGAGTTTGTAATGAAAGGTCTGGAGGTGGTCTGGAGGATTGGAAATGGTATATGACAGTAGTAAGCAAATATTCACTTACTTTTACCACAAAACTTTGTTTTGGACCAGGAACTTGTTGTAATCTCTGGATCAAGTTTAGTTCAGACTCTGCATTGCTGTTACTTGCTGCTCCAGGGCAATGGGCAAAGAAATCACCACTTGAGCTACTGATTGCATTGGCTAGCATTTCCTAGTATAAGGGATTCTACACCAGCCATAGAATTGTCATTCTAGCCAAAGAGTTCAAGTCGCCAGTTTCTTTAAATTCAAGCTGAATTAATGAAACTTATCACAATTTCAAGTTGGACTTATACTAGGATATAGCTAGCAGTACCACTACTAGTGGCAGTTACAGCACTAGTATACTTAGACTAGCCAGGGAGGCCAATATACTCTGAGTTAGAGTTTCCTGTAACAGTACCATTAGTCTGAGAATCACCCAATGAATAAAAGTACTGGCCTGGCATCAGGCATGCTTGTAGTTGCTTGAAAATGGGCCATAGTAGCAGTGGAATTGACAGTGATTCTGTCATGGACTCGAAGGAAGGGAAAGAATGATGAGGTTCATGACATGCCAATTATATATCTTCAATCCTCTTAGGTTCTATCACATACATATGCCAGCATATGATTTCTGGTAAACTGGAAATACTTATTTACAAGTACATAGTGATTATAGATGGCCTATAAGTTGCATTTTAGACTCAGTTTAGATCACCCACTATTGTAATCACAAATATAATCATGATTAGAGGAAGCAGTTCAGGTTCAGGTCTTACCTCTGGAGGAAGACCATGTATCTCAACCCTACAAGGTGGCCTGAGTGGGTTTGAAAGCAGTCAATCAATCCTTCCATGATAAAGGGATGGCAAAAGTAGTAGAAAGTACCCTATACAAAAGTAGGCTTAGTTTTGTTTCTCATAATTTACTATCCTCTCCTCAACCACATGACAAAAACTAAGATTTTCAAGACTGAGTGGATGAAAAAGTTATTATTCAAGCTGAGGTGAAAACCCAGTAGTGGAGTGAAAACATTGCCTTCTTTCATGGTCTTGAAGCTTCAATAAAGGACATTTTAAACTTGGTCCCCTATGTGTTTGGAAAAAGATCTCACATGCATTTGCAAGCATTGGCCAAATGGTCAATTAGCTAAAGAGTCCAATAGATACCAGCCAATTGTTATAAAAACAAAAGTAAGTTGTAAGCTTACATTGCCTACATTCAAAAGGATAGAACACTAATAAATATTAGTGAAAAAAAAATCAAGTTAAAGATAATAGAACATACTAATGATGTAAATGTTAGCCATAAACCACCAACATGATGAGCCTAAGTCTCACTGAACTGAGCCAGGAGATTACAGTAATCATTAGTTAGTCTTGCTAATTAAGAGTTTGCATAGCTGAGAAGAATAGCCTTCAAGATGGTACTCTCTACTTACCTAATATCTGTGAAGGTCATGAAAAGACCTTCATCACTTCATAGAACTCTAGCTGAGAACTAAGCTCTGAACTCATAAAGCTGACTAATGGTGAGGAGAGTTAGCTGATCATGCAATGTCTTGGTTGAAACAATCATGCCACTATAGGTGATATGGTACTACTGAAGCTGTAAGTCATTGATTTATTGAAGGGCTATTTATATTGGTGGTATATTAGCCTAAGCACATGTAAGACAAATTTAAACTTACTATTGACATCTGATTATAGAATCTCAAGTTGGTATGAGGCCTTTAAAGCAAGCCATCTAACAAAAGCCAAATGGCCTTGCAAGTAGAACCTATAAAATGTTATGAATATAATGCATAAAAACTAGAACTTGAAAAATGAGAGTAACTTGATATCTTGTGTCTAGCCAAGACCAGAACAAAAGAGCTATGAAATATTTATAGATATATGTACAAATTTAGTTTGGTTGATAACAGGCAATGGGTTTTGCTTATGGTTCTTCACTTAATCATTTATATATTCATAAGTACAAATTTTGACATTACACATTCAAACTTCAAACTTACTTGTGATCTCTCTATCTATTTTGTAAGCAGGGGCGATCTTTTTGCTATTAAACCTCCACACAGGATAAAAACAACCTTCATAACAAAAGATAGGCTAAACCTGGCCATGCCATTTTCTCTAGTATGTCATCACATAAATCCTGACCATCATTTAACAATCAATCACCAACCTTCTTTGCTAACCATCATATACTGTTTCAACTCCAATCCTCTGGACCATCTCCAGACCTTTCATGACAAACTCCAAGGCTTTCTTGCTTAGGAGATTATCTCTGACTTCTGGACCTCCATTATATTACTTTCTTGAATATTCTGTCCTACTTACATTTCTCTCTGATCCCCATTTGTATTAGTTTCACTTTGTAATCTCCTTTGCACCTGTGCTTTGCTTAGAAGCACAGCTCTGGGTATATGTTTCTCTCCATTTCTGTTTTACTTATTTCCACTCCACATTACTAATCACTTTACTAATGCTATGAACTCTGTTACAAATCCTGTTTTCCTTCATCATATATAAACCCTAGTTTACTTTGTACTTACCTTAGCTTTATGATCAACTAAGATTATGCTCCTGACCTCCAATCATTTCTAACTCTCTGGTTTCCAACCTTCCTTTTCTAAATCTGGAACATGCAACCTAGCAAGGGGGGTAGCACATAAGCTGAACCCAATGTCCCAAGTCCACCTATAACTCCAGAGTTCCATTAAGTACTACCAAGCATGCCCTGAGTAGCATTGCCTATTTATGTAGTATCATGGCATGTGGACTGCTGTGATCCATGATACGCATAACAGTACACTCAAGCAACAAACTAGGCCATTATAAACCTATTTGCATCCTATTTCAGAAATGAATGATTATACCAATTCTTAAGCATGTGAATGATTTCCAGAGCTAGCTTATTCAAGCTAATGTCCTTCATATTCACTTGTGTTTCTGGCCATCATATAGTAGCCCATAGTATTGTTTTTAAACTCAAGTGCAGTCTGTTTTATCTGAGACACAATTCTATGTAATGGATCAAAACAAGTATAACCAGGTATTACTTGCTGTATGACTTATTATTATATTAATACATTGTGTAGACTTGGTTGCTATATCCATGACAAGGATGAGAGGCTTGGCTTTGATAGCACAATGGTTGGGTCACTGATGGTTCACCTGGTGTTGTTGTGTCTTTTACAAACTTGGGCAATGCCATGGTTTCAAGTGTTGAGATATGAGAATGGTATGGCAGAGAAAATCCACTAACACATGTCCATTGTGTCATTCCTGGATCTGAAAGGTCTAAAGCTTTGGTTGCTCTTATAGATCTTTTGAGACATTTAACAACTGGTGGAAGAGTTCCATGGAGAAATGGCCAGTGGAGAATACAATAAAGACAGCAAACTTGCTAGGAGTGTGTGGACCTGGTTTCTTTCAATGAATGCCCAAGCATCTTATCAGATGCCTCTGATAGGCAAAGCAAAGCAAATAGATTTGGATAGCAACCATATTGAAACATATTTTGCCAGAGAGATTCCAAGTCAGCCATCTTTACCTTGGGTTGCAGAGCTTACACCATAAGATGCCAGGCATGGTAAGGGAAAATGTTCTACTCACTTGATTATAATCTCACAATCTCATCACAAGTATCACTAACCTATTCACTAGACTTTTGATACTGCTCCATAATGGACCACTATCTGTACTCAAATGTGATGCCCAATTTAAAGGTAAGTATCTTCCAATATATTGGTTGATCCTTGACAATTTTGACAAGGTTCTAGCCATTTGTCAGAGCCAATCAATGATGGTACCTCAGGCTATGGTAAGTTTTAAGGGTGGTCCCTTTTACACTACATTATGATATACTTGAATAGGTACCCTATCACCCCAATTGGAGGCCTGAATCTTTGCAACAGGCTATTGATACTATTATTTCTAGTTCCATAGGTGACTATGAAAACAAAATGTTGGGACCATCTGGCCAGATATGAGGTATACTATTACTCCTTATGTGTCTACTTATACTATCTCCACTCAAGTTTGTAGCCAGATCTTGCATTGGTGGACTAAAATGAACTGTACCTTACTTAGTACCCACTACATACCCCTTCATACCTGTAATTCCAGCATTTCTAGACCCCATGCACCTTTAATCCACATTCTATGAAATATAAGGAAAATGTGTGGGTAGTGTTCAGAAGTGTTTTGATGATAAAGTTGTTATCAGTAGGGGCAGATATGGACATTGTTTCACAGAGATGATTGCAGAGAGTTTCTATAATACTTTTGAATAGAATTGCCCAATGATAAGATTGTTCAGCTTTTAAAACATCCATAAGAACTATTATGAAATATCATAGCAATTATTTAGTAGCAGTCAAATTATTGATGATACTTGTCAACACTTACCAAATTGTTCACAAAAGTTCAGATCAGGTTAATATTCAGATTTAACAAAACTGAGCTCATTGTTAGAAGTACCAATGCTAGCAGCCTCAGGTTAGAAAGCCACTAGCAGTACAAGTAGCCATGATGCCATGAGGCTGAGTGGCTAGGTCTTCTATATTACTACTGACACCAGCAGTACCTTGAGGATTGATAGAGTCCCAATGGACAAAACATTGACCTGCCAAGTTATTTAAGCTATTCACCAACAAGTTACCATAAGAAATAGCTTGGTGTCTGATATTTCAGTTGTAAGTTGAATTTCTCATCATTATTTATAAGCACTTACCCTATTGTGTGAAATGTGTGACTAGTAGCAGCACTAGTGAGACTTAGGCTTGATGTGGCTGTTATATTCTAAACTTTAGATTGCTCCTGCCATTCTTATGCACAGTAGAATGTACCTTTACAAGGGCATCCCACACATGCTGGCTTTCCATTGATTTTTGCCCCTTACTCCCATAAGTAGGCCTGCCTGAATGTATTTATGATCTTGTTGAGAATGATATAAGTCTTCTTCATTTAAGGATTTTTAACTAAATAGAAAAGAAATTGCTTGTCTTTACATATTTATCCTTGCAAGCATTCACTGTTTTGTGCTTCCCATGACTGGGTGGGGAAAACTTACTGGCCACATCACTCCAAAATGAGTTCTTGAAATTGGAACCATTTACCACAAGATCAATAAGGTAGACTTCATTTTTGACACTTAGTATGTGGACATGATATTTCTGATCAATCACTGCCATCCAATGTGGAGTCCATGGCCTTTTGCTTTCCTTTCCTTCCATGAGAGAAGGCTTGACTTGACCTGCTGGATAGCATTACTATGGTGTTATGGTAGGAAGTAGTGAGAAAATCAATGATATGTCTTAGTGCTGAGTTTCTCTGAAACAGCATTTCAGTAGGTGACTGCTTAGTATCCTTGTATTGCCCTACAAAGAGTTTCAAGTCCAAATTTAATCTTTAAAGTCTGGGCTTTAAGCAATACTACTAAGTGCTATGAGAGGTTGTGGGATATAAGATGAAATCATTGCATGTAGTTATGGCTTCCCTTAGTTTTGAGATATCACTAAGCAACCAAGCCATTGGAATCAAATTCAAGCTCTTCTTAGGCTCATCTGAGGCTGATTTATTAGCAAGTGTAAAAAATCTCCTATTTTCTTTTTTTAATACTTCTGAAATAAGTTAACCATTTGATGTTGTTGGAGATACTGGTCTCACATGGTTAGTTTTGAGCTTATCTAATTGTTCTCATTGTAGTCATATGCATCCATAGTCCTAGTTAGCAGCTTTCCACCACATTGCTCCTCACCTGAGCAGTACCTGCTCCAATAGGTTATGATCCCCGAGCTTTATTAGAGCTCTGCTCAGTCAATAAGATCAGCCACCCCATGGTTAGCTAAACTTACAAAATCCAGCCAGTTGCATTATGGGCCAGCTAGAGTCCCAAATTAAGCTGGTCACATCCCAGATCAGCTAGAGCTGAGAATTCAGCTAGCTGTTGTATTATAGGCCAGCTGGTCATTGAGTTATGGGCCAACTAGAGTCCTGAATCCAGCCAGTCATCACATTACAGCACATTGCTGTACTTTCAACCCCATTATCATCATATTCTCCCACATATGTACCACTGTCATCCTACTCCATTGTCCTTTCTCACAGGATTCTTTCCTTGTCAGAAACCCTGTCATATCCCATACTTTCATCAAGTCCAACTCTGCTCTGCTGGATTCAACTCTGAACCTCATGATATCAACTCCAAAGTGTTCTCACTCAGGATTTCATTTTGGACCTCAGGACATATTATGTTCCATTCCTTGTTCTCTATTTAGTTAGTCTCACTGTCATTTGTCTCTGTTAACTTGTGCTTTGCTTAGGAGCACAGCTCTGGTTCATGTATATCTCTAGTTCTGTCTTACTTATCTCTGTTCCTACTTACTCATCCTTCATTTACCAATCACCTTATTTAGTTCAAATATTGAATAAGGCTTAGTTCCACTCCTTATCTCCTTGTTTTCAGAGAAGTCTTGATGACTCTTTTTTACTCCTTGCAGACTAAGACAATTTTGGACTTAGGTCTCACACCCCCTCTGATCCTTCAACCCTCCAATGTCTTCTAAATCCAGGACAGACTCTGACAAGGATATACCACATATGATGAAGCCAAAGTCTCATATGCCCACAACTCCAGAGTTCTGGAGTTAAGCCTTGGAACTACCTCCATTCCACATGTTCTTAACACCCACTATACCTCCATCCCCACTGTGCCTCACTGCCAATTGCCCAATTCCAAACTCAGATGCAAAAGTAGCACTGGAAATGTTGCATTGCAAAAAGATAACCTGGTTTGCTGCCATTTAGGTTCAGACTCATTGCTTTTCCATTATTGATATTCTCTTACCCCATTACATTTATTTAATCATATTGTTACTACTGTAGATATGAACTATACTTCAACTGAGAGGCTATGTTGGAGATATGTTACACTATATCACTTAGACCTAGTGACAACAAACAAGAGAGTGCCACTTGATAGTAGGCACAAATGACTACTTAAAACTTGGGATCAAGCCTTGGATGAGACTAAGCCTAAGCAATGTTGAATTGTGTAGATCTACTTATATGTAAGGTAGATGCACACAGACCAATGTCTAAGTAAGGAGAAGTTACTAGGAAAGGAAGTGATGATGAGAGAGGATGTGTAAGCATAGAATGAGGAAGAACATAATGGAACAATGGCATCATTGACACATAAGCGAAAAGCATATGGGCTGGTCCAAAAGACAATAATGTCATAAGGACATGCATTGTATCACCTAAAGAGCCAATGAGAATTGGTGAGAACATGGTATGACTCTAAAACCTATCACAGGTTAAGGAATGAAGTCCAATGACAAATGTGACAAGAAAAGAAACAAGTGCCCATGGTTACCCATATTATAACAAGATATTGGTCTCATATAGGTAGTTTCAAGCATATCTAATTGTTCTCATCATGGTTGTGTTATAATCACTGTTAGGTGGTTGTAGCATGGGAGCTAGCTTTGTTGATCAATGAAAAGGCACTTTTGTTGGTTAACAATTAGGATTCAAAGTGTCCTTTCTAAATAAAGGTTTTTTGCAAATAGGAAGTGTCTTTAAAAGCAAGATAAAGTCTTAGAGAGTTCAAGGTCCAAGGGTTTCTTGGAGTCAGAAAAGTTCAAGGGAAGCTAACATAGGACTAGCTTAGGGAAATACAAGGTAGAGGTGATGGTTTAAATAGGTACAATGGTTGTGCATGGACCAGGTCAAAAATGGAAAATAAGATCAATAGGAACAAACAGGGTAATTGTCATATGATCAAAAGATTGAATGAAAATAGAGATAGAAATTATATATTGTGACCAATCACCAGTCAAGAAATTCATAGTCAAATGAGGAAAAAGAGTACCACAGGTTAGTGAATTGTAATATTACCTTCAGGTTAGATTCAAGTCAGTGATAAAGAACTAAAATTGGGTGTATGTATTCAGAGTTGTTTATACCATGGTCAATCTGTAATCAGCTATAGGAATAAAACTGTAAGAGTTTTGATGAGCTTGTCAATGTGGGGACTCAATATCTTGAAAGGGGTAAGAGGTGCCTAAGTATCCAGCTTTGGTAAATGAGGAATGTGAGGAAGTGGAGTAGAATCTAGAAGACAGAGGGAAGGAAGTCTTTGCTTTGGTGTGATGCTTCTGAGTCATGATTGGGCAGTGTTTAGAAAGATGAGATTGGTAGTTGAGGCACCAGATCTTCATATGGCCTAATTTATACCAAGCATCCTTAAAGTAGGGCTAAGTGGGAGGAAAAGGAATAACCCTGGTAAGGTAGGTGTTCTCAAGCCATAGGGAAGTATTTTCTTGGCAGGTGCTGCTTTAGTAGTAAAAGTGTGGGTGCTGAGGCAAGTAGTGGAATGGAGGGCAGCTGCTTGTTTTGTGAGGTAGTGTTTGAGGTCAATTAGGAATTCAGGCATGCCAGGTTGGCTCATCACAAAGCAAAGTTCATTCATGAGACTGTGTCAAGTGGCTTTTTCATTTGATGTGGAGGAAGGGAGTCTGACAGCTTTAATATGGGCATGGATAGGATGAAAAGCAGGGATTCCCATTTGAGATAATTGATGATTAGGATATACATAATGGGGTCAAGGAGGTGGATATTGAGGGCATGGATTTGCTCCATGTTCATAGGGTAGTGACAAAGGAGCCAAGCATAGATGAGAAGGTCCACTGCTTGGACAGGATAATATGGAAGGTTAGAGATGTGGTTTTGGTCTCATTTAGGGTTGGCTTCATTGGGGAATGGGGTATCAGAACAGGTAGAGGTAGTTGTTGTTATGATGGACAACTGAGTAGAGAAGGAAGAAATGGTGGGCATTGGGGAAATTGGAGCAGGAATGGAAAGTGGAGTGGGTTAAGACAAGGAGGAGAAGTGCTTGCTAAAGTTGAGTTTGAAGGGGGAGTGTTGCAAGGCATGTTGGTGGAAATGGAATGAATGGTGGCAGTTTGTTTTTGAGGAGATGAGGGAGGAAAAGTGCAAGGATGAGCTTTTTTATATTCAGTTAGGATGGTTTGTGCATGGGAGAGATTAGATTTTTTTGTCCCAAGAGTCTTCTTTGGCTGAGTATCTGTTTCATTGGATTAGAAAGTGTTGGTTAGTCAGAGTTCCATGGTGGCATAAGATCTAGTCAATTTTGTATTCCTCTTCTCCTTCAACAAGGTCAAGTGGAAAATTTAGTTCATAAACAATGTTTTTGTGATAAAGTGATAAGAGGGAGGAGTTAAGAGAAAGAAGGTAGTGTTTAAGAAAGGAGTTGAGGGAAAGAAAAAGTTATAGTGTCATGATAGCTATCATAAGTCATAACAATCGCCTTCAGTCAAGGATATGAATTCCTTTTCACCTCTCCCACTATCATTCACACTCCCACTTGGCACTATGCTGAGAATGACCAAGACTCATGGTCCCCTCCTCTTCACCCAAACCAAGCTTCTGAATGGGCAAACTCCAATGTATGGGACAATGCCAACAGAAACAGAACTCCTTCCTTCTAAATCCTGTATTTCCCACTTTGCTGAAATTTTTTTTTGCCTCTAATAAACCCATACTTAATCTGTCCTTCCTCCTTATACCTGTTATTCCCCTCATGTTCCAATCTTCCACTCAACTTATTCATGTTAGAAAAGCCAACCTCCAGACTTGTTCTATCTTTCTTCCCACCTGTGCCTCTTCCTCTATAGTGCTGTCCTAGGGAGCAGATTTCTCTTCTTTGAAATTGAACATTCCAATCTCCTCATCTGAGACCTTGCCAACCTCATTATTACCTATCGGCATGTCCTCACTCTCTAACTCATTGAGGACTATGGTCCATCTCTCAAACCTTTCTTCATTGAACTATGCACCTCTACTTACACAGAGACACAACATGTTCTCTTGGAGGTCCTTCATCAACAGGGATTCCATTGTGTGGTGGACAGCATTTCCTCCAAACTCATCTGCCCCATTCTCACCCCAATCCTTCACACTCTTTCTGCCACAGAACAAACTGCCTACTTCAAGAAGGATCCCACTGAACTCAGACTCTTCTTTCTTGAACCTATTATCAGAGATTTTCCCAACTTGGTATATTATAAGAAAGCAAGCCAGTCGCCCTCTATCACTCTGCCATCTCCAGATACTTTCTCCATTTCTGTCCCCATCTTTGGGCAGATTCCCCATCTAACCAATACCATTCTCCTCACCACTACCCTATCTGCTCTCCTGTACCAATTTCCATTCCTAACCCAACCATCTCAGGATGATCCCTCTTTGTGCTTCCTCCAAAATTGCCCCAAGATCAATTTTTTTCTTTGATCTTATCTACACAGGAGCCCCCTTTGTTTCCATCACCAGCAACTTGAAGACCCTTTCAATGATCTAAGGGGAAAGGGAAAAAGAAAGCAAAAACCATTTCCTAGTGAGTTGCAGCAGGAGAGGACCCCATTGTTTTCCTTATGGAGGACTTTTGCTCCATTCCTAAGATAAATTCCTCAGATGAAGAAGACTTTGGTACTGCCACTAGAGAAGATTTTTAGTTGGAATATTGGTGAGTTCCAAGATAGAGAGAGAGTAATGTTATGATATGGACAACCATGGCTACTTGTTTCCTTTCTATCTAATGGACTTCATTCCTTAACCTGTGATAGGTTCTAGAGTTGTACATTTTCTCTTGCCAATTCTTATTGGCTTTTCTGATTGTACAACATGTTATCTTTGATGATGTCATCCTTACTCAACCAGCTCTTATGTCTTCTGCTTATGCATTCCCTGACATCATTGATTTATTATATTCTCTCTTGTTCCACACTTATGTGTCCCATCTCCTTTCATAGTTACTTTTCTTATTTAGTTGATGGACTATGCATGTTTACTCTACTATAAGTAGAGCCCTGCTATAGTATTAGTTTCCTATTCTAGATCTATGCAATTTACATTGCTTAGCACCTAGTTTTCCCAAAGCTTGACTAATTCAAGTCCTGAGTAGTTTATTATGCCTATTATCAAGTGGTACACACACACACTCTCTTTTGTTCTCTTTGTTTTTGCTAGGTCTAAGTGACATAGCATAACGTGCTATTCCTATTCCATTTCTGGCTACTACTGCCACTGCTATCCCTGTTTCCTCTCTAGCCACTGCTGCCAATTCTACCACTATTCCTATCTAAGTCTTTTCCCTAGCCATTGCAGCAACTTCCATTTCACTATTGCTGCCCTAGTCCCACCTATTTTCTCTGCTCCCACTATTGCTCCCATCACCCACACTACACTCATTCCTTTTGCAAACACTGTGGCCACTGCCTCTAGACTCACCCTTGCATCCATTTTCCCTCCCCCTCCCACCTGTTCCAGATAAAGGAAAGAGACAAGACTATGACTTCCATCCCACCTTTGAAGATGCATTCTTGACAATAATAAAACCTGCTAACACAAACTTATTCATCAAAACCAATCTCATGCATACTGTGACATTATTGACTTGAGCCACAGTCCAACAAAATTCCACCAACCTATAAATACAATGCCTCACCCCTGTCTTGTGTGTTTTTTTTTTACTGCCAAAAAGTAATTTGACTCTAATGGTACCACTTTCCATCTGTTTGCAAATCTTAATCTTCAAGTTACATGCTATTTTAAAACTGGTTCAGGTCTAGTTGTGCCATTTGTGGGAAAACAACCAGATTTCAAAACACAAATGGCAAGATGGTGAGTTGTTCACTTCAAGTTATTTATCTTTGTTTTTACCTATGTGCCTTGTTATGGTTCCTGGGCCCCCTCTTCCACGAAGAAACCTTTGGGGCGATGTACAACTTCGTTCCTACCTCTAGACTGAGATCAGAAGAGGGAAGATATGGCCATTCACAATCTCACACTTGCCTACTAGTAGAGTGAGGTCTGAGTCCGTTTGGACCACTTGTGGGCCTAAGTCTGATGGGTCGACAGCCGCAAGACTTGACGTAGCTAAGCCAAAGTCACCGACTTCCAAGGGGTGAGAACAAGAGTCAATAACTGAGTCATCCACCATCGGATTGAGTACCTTTGCAATCACCGTTTGCGTCTGTATGCCACTGAGCAACCTACATGTCCACGATTTCAAACAAAACTCACTGATAAAGATGTTTGTTGATGTCTCCGTGCAACAGTTGTTAGCCACAAGCGTCGATTACAAACTTCTCGCTCACAGTCACTAAGGCCCTGCCAACCCACCCAGCTATCTTGGATTGTTGGCGAAGTAGGTCCCCGGCTCCCACGAAGTGGGGGAGGTTTTCACCATGACAGACAAAATCGTTCCGCTCCCTGCCACAGGACCTGTGTAAAAATATTATGTAATACTGTATAGCACCTTGTGAACTTGAGTAAACAAAGGCAGCAAACTATAGGTGGGCAACTAGTTCCTAGCGGACCGGGTGGTCTGCAATTAATATTCCTCAACCCGACGCCGGTTGTCCGCCTGCCTCTCCAACGTCTTCCTTGTCGCTGCCACCACCAGCTGCCTCCAAGTGAAAATCAGGCAAACGTGGACGAGGATGTCCAAGGGGCACAAAGAACAAGCTGACGTGACGATGGTGATGTGCCCGAATCCCTTGCCCGAATCCTCACCCACC